>JAGFMF010011769.1:2338660-2502831 GCA_019455555.1 Galemys pyrenaicus
CCAGCTCAACCCAACCAACCCAACTCATCCCACCCCAACCCAGCTCATCCCACCCCAACCCAGCCCAACCCAACCAACCCAGCTCATCCAAACCAACCCAGCTGAACGATAGTTACTCAACAGACAGCACAAGAGCCAGACAGCTCTCAGCTGAAATCTCAGCTCTTTTACTTTCAGTTGTGTGGTTTGGGTAAGTCCCTTCACTTTCGAGTCTCACCTCTCTTTAAAATGGAGATTAAAATCCTACACGTGCCAGTATGTGAGATTCACTTTCTATCCGGTGTCTCCTCGTGTGACACCCTCACGTCCACCCGACCACCATGTGGAAATCTCTCAGCAACGTGTCCTCCACCTCTGTGCCCACAGCCCCCACCTCACCACCAAGCAGACAGGTGGGAATTTTTCAAGAAAAGCAGGAGAGGCACCTCCAACCATTTCTTCCTGCTTCTTGGTACTACTCCAAGAAGATGTGGGGTAGTAAATAACATTTTCCAGAGAAGTTTCCTGGAAAAATTGAGAAACGTATGTACTAGCTAATCTTTGGACTGTAGATAGAGAGCTCCAAAGCGTTGTGAGGACAGAGTGGAGTGCATGGCCCTCTGCTAACTCTCTAGAAATTCCCATGTCCCCCCTGTTGCTGTTGCTGTCGCTGCCACCAAGGCACTAGAGTAGCAGCTGTCTCCGCCTGTCTCGGCTGGCCGAGCCCCTGACTAGCCAGTGGCTGGGCCTGTTTCTCAGTGCTTGAGGGAGGCCAGCCATGCCCAGTGAGCTTCCACCCCCGTGTACGTGTCCACTGTTCACCACGTCAGGCAGTTGTTCCCAAACCTGCTTATGCCGGTGATGCTTGTAATTTTAATTTCAAAACTCAGTTAAATTATTATGCAAACTGAACAACTGAGTGTGGAAAGAAACAGAATCATTGTTCCCGTAAAAAATAAGTCAAATGCTTTGGAATGACTTCATAAATACGAGTTGCTAAAAAAGTTGCTGAAGAATGAGGTGTGGGAGAGACTACTGTGGAGATGAGAAAATGCGCTCGGATAGCTTGTCAAATGCCCTTCAGTGTTTTATTTCATGTCCGTATTTCCAATTTTTTATTTTTATTTCCATAACAGACTGGAAACCACAGTTCTAGAGTGTGCACACACGAGTGTGGCACAGTGAGACCATCTGGGACCGCAATGAGCAAAAGCCAAAGCCCGGGCACGCACAGGGAGGCTGTGGCCTGACCGTGCCGTGGGTCATGCACGGGGCGTCGGCCCTGCTGCGGGGGCCACAGTCATACAGGTCCTGCCCGGGCATCAGGGAAGCCACCTGCCTGTGCCCGCCTGGCGCGGGGGGTGTCCAGCCTGGCACGAGCCCCGGTCGTGCCAAGAACACAGCCGCTCTCGGGCAGGCGTGCTCAAGGCTCTCGGCCATGGTGCGCCGCGAGGCCCTGGGTGTGGCCTCGGGAGCTTGTGTCCCTTCTGGGGGCTGTGATTCTCCCTCAGCAGAAGGGGGCTAGCATCTACTGAGCCCTAGGCCCAGGACAGCGGGGCTTTCAGGGCCCCACGGGCCCTCTGCGTCCCCGAAGCACCCATGGGCGCTGACTTCCCCATCCTTCTAGACGGGGCATTTCCAAGCAATGAGCTCCCCTGAGAGGGAGTTAGTTACAGGTGAGTCACCTGGCACATCACCTGCCCGCCCAGCACTAGGTTCCAGCATTCCAGTCGGTGGGGGGCAGGGAGGACAGGAGGCTTGGGGAGCCCATATGGGACACCTCCCCCTGGAAGAGGGTGGTCTCCAGGAAAGGGGGAAGTTCCAGAATCCTGGTTCTGCCCTAAGTGGTTGGAGCTGAGCAGGGATAAGAAGATGTTGGAGAGAAGAAATAGGAGGACAGAAGGAAGGGAGGAAGAAGGAAGCAGGAGGGAGAGCAGCAAGGAGACCTGGAGCAGAGACATGTGAAGAAGCTGCGCTTGCTTCTTGGTCCTGGACTGGTTGGAACAGATGTGGGGGAGAGACCCGTGGGGAGCTTAACAATGGCAGCTTTCATCTTGGCTTTGATTTTGCTCTTTTCCTCCCGGATTTGTCTGACTCTTTCTGACCCTTTTCTATGGGTCTCTACTGAAAGGTCCTTTAGACGTGTGGCAGCTTTTGGGCCTTGCTTTGGGCCAATCCTATTTGGCTGGACTTTTGCCCTCGGGGAGATGGGTCACTTTGGATGCTTGACTTAGTAACTATATTCTTTGTCCTTTCTGTATTGTTCCCTAATTATATTAAAGTTCCTTTTCATGAAAGGTCTTGTATGTTTGCCTTAATGCGGCGGATGGCAGAACCCATTCAGAGAGGGCAGGTTTGGGGGCTCTGGGGTGCTCCTCTCCCTGCCCTGTAACACTCCCAGACACCGACGCTGTGGACAACCCTTCCTCTCAGGCTGTTTCTTTGGTTTGTTATGAACTGGAGGAGATTCCTTTTCCCTTTGAGGTTTTGGGAGTTAGACGCTAAATGAGAAAGTGTGGGCGCTCAGCCTGTAGGTCCCTGGTTGGCTTGCTCGCATTCTGCTCAGATGTCTTCCATGTTTTGAGGCCCCTTCCCCACTTCTCCCTTCTGTTCTCTTAGACACCCAATCCCCACCTGCATGATTGCCAGAAAAAATACAGGGAGCCGGTCAAACGTGAATTTCAAATAAAAAGGGTATTTTTTTGCTGTCATTATAGCCATATATCAATTGGGTTATACTTTAAAATTCACTGTTTAGCTGAAATTCCGCTTTTACCGGGTCTTCTTGTGGTTATTCGTGCCACCTGGAAACCTGCCTGGCCATGGGCTCCTCCTGGTCCTTCTGGTGGTTATGGCCCTGATCCCTTAGCTGGTCACTGCTTCGGGTGCTGCTGTTGCCGCAGCTTTGACCCTCCCGATGGCTCCGCGGAGGTGGAAGCGGTGGAGAAGGGGAGGCTACTTGCCCTGGAAGCCCACGCCCCGAAAGGCCCCGCCCTCCCCTCCAGGCCCAGGACTCTGGCTGGGGGCCCAGTCCCTGCCGTCCCCTCTCAGGAACCTCCATCTGCAGCTGAGCCGCGTCCTCCAGCTGCCTGGGCCGGCCCGAGGGCCAGCCGCGTCTAGCCCCGCCTGTGTCCTGCACACCATCTGCATTTCCCATGCCAGCTGCGCCCCCTCCCCCGTTCCACACGCCTCGGTTTGACACCCCCACCAGGTGGCTGAGGGCCTCTGCCCTGGGCTGCAGCCCCACCCGGTGCCCTGGACACCCCCCGGGCCAGGTGCTGGCAGGTGCTGCAGGCGCAGGTGAGGGGGCCTCACTGGCCCCGCCCCGGGCCGGCTGAGATGCTCCCAGCACAGCTCAGTTCTGCCGCGGCTCCCTCAAGAGTCACAGCCCAGCCCGACCGACCCGGCTGCTCTGTGCTGCTCCCGCCGGCTGTGGCGGCCTCACGCCAGCGGCTGGGTTGAGGGCTGTGAACCGGGGGCTTCACGACCGGCTTCCAGCCCCGCGGGTTGAGGCCACACAGCTGGAAGGTGAAGACTGCGCCCGGCAGCCCAGGATGCCCCGCGGGTGCTCCGCCAGGCCAGAGGTGCCGTGGTCAGCCCCGCGGGGGTGCAGCTGTGCTGTGCTCCGAGCAGGCCCCAGCCCACGCTGAGGGGTGTCGGGTCCGGAACCTTCACTCGGACAGTTGTGCGCGGCCGCTGCTGCTCCACGGGGGCTGGAGGAGGCACCGCCTCTGCCCCTCCAGCCAGGGAGCCCGGGCTTGAAGGAGGCCACAGCATCCCCATCCGGGTTCGCAGGGCCCCCTCCTGCCCCCGCCCTGGGCCACAGACTCTTCAGCAACTTAAATGGAAAAAATATGCGCGCACTCTCCCAGCTGAATGCCCTTAATTTGTCTCATTTGTGCCCAAAGCACACGGTGCCGTGTGGGCAAGCCGGTGTTAAGCAAAAAGGCGATTACCATAATGTGATGTCTGCTGGCGGCCGCTCCCTGGAGTGGTTCCTCCCCAGGAGACGGCGGGCAGGGGGCTGGCGGGGACTGCAGGGCCCTGTGCGCCAGGAGATGGGTTTTCATTTTTGGCTTTTACCGTGTTTTTGTTTGGCTTTGTTCGCGTGCTGCTAAGACGCGAACCATATTTAAAAACTGGAAGATTTTAAATAAAAATATGCATTTCTCACCTCTCTTTAAAAGTCTAGCAGCACAGAATGCACATTTGGGCAGGAGTGTTAGCTGGGGGGAGGGGGGGCCAGGCTGCCTCTCGGGTGCCTTGGGGGCCCCACGAGCCGCCGCCCACCAGCCTGGTCCCTGCGGCTTTGAGTTCGGGGTTCTGGAGCCTTGTCTTAGGAGGGGAGCGGCTCGTCGGTTGTTTCGCCAGCACGTGTTGTCATTGCTGGCTTTGCCTCACCGGTCATTGCTGGCTCCCCTCTGCTGCCCGGAGAGGACAGAGCCGGTAGCTTCGAGCCTCGGTGTGGCCCGGAGACTGCCCTGGACAGCACGAGGTAGAGTCTCAGGGTTAAGCGTCCATGTTTCTTCCTGTTGTGCAAAAACAGTATTCGCTGTGCATCGGCGTTTTCATCGCGCTGTTCGGACAGGGCACAGTGAACGTCCGCTGACAGAGAGAGGCTCGCACTTGTCCTCCGGGGCACCCCAAGAAGTCACCCGGGCCGGTCCCCCAGCCGTGCTGGCTTCTCTACCTAGTGCACCGTGGAGGCAGATGCCCCAGGTGTCGACCGAGGGGCAGCTCCCTGAAGAGTGTTGCAAAGACCCGGTTCTTAGTGCAAGACCCTGAGGTTCAGGCGCCCCGTTACCTGACCTGTTGTTTTGGGGTAGAAGCAAGTTCAGTGGCATAAAGCAGCATCAACATTAAACACGTGAACATTAGCAGAGCAAGAGTGTGCGACATCCTAGCAGAGTAAGTGTATGTCTAAGTGTGTAAGCACAAAGAAGGAGGAGCATCTCCGTGTCGGTGGTGGGTACAGCCGGGCGTGACTCGCTTTCCTTTTCCCAAGGACTGTGGCGGTCAGCTCTCCTTCCGGGCTGCGTGGCCTTCAAGCACTCCACTGAAATGAGTGAGTGCTGACTGCAGGCCGACGCCGGCCTGCGGTGGCAGCGAAGGACAGACCAGGCTGCCGGCTGCATGGAAGCTCAGCGGCAGGGCAGCAAAGTGGGCCCCCACGCCCACCCCTGCTCTGTGGCACTGGGAGCCCAGCAGACCCCAGGGGTCTGGACGCCCTCTCCCTCTGTGCTCACACACGCACAGTGTGCGTCCCCCCATGAGGGCCTGGGGCCACTCCCCCTGCGGGCACGCACTCATGTCCAGGACCGCAGAAGGGGGTGTAGGGGAGAGCGCAAATGCTAAAGGTCTTCTTTTTTTTTTTTAAATTGAGAGGCAAAGTTTGCCAAAGATTGCTTCTGGCTTTGCACTGTCCAGAGTGGGTCACATGGTCATTCTTGCTACAGAGTGGTACAGGGAGGTGAGTATTTTTAAACAAGGTTTATTTGTGTACACAAGAGCTGGGGTACAGGCCAGAGGCATGGGAGGTGAGAGGATTCACCAGAGACAGAGCGGGGAGCAGAACAGGCAGATGGACTGAGACACACTGCTGAGGGGAGCAGCGGGAGGCAGGAGAGGTCTGCTGCGCCATGTGGGTCCCTCCCTGGCCGGGAATCGAACTCACACTACAGTGGCTGCAGATGCTTCACAGTGCGCTGCTTAACCCCTTGCTTAACCCCGCTGGGAGGTGACTATTTTAAATAGGTGCATGACTGCCTCAGCAAACTTGGAATCCTATTAGCGAAGAAGAAAGAGTGGGTGTTGGCTCAGGACCCCATGGTATCCACCGCCACAGGGGCACCGTCGTCCATGAAGCGGCTCCCGAGAACATTCCGGACCACAGAGAGGACCGCAGAGCGAGCAGGATCGGACCGGAGCCCCAGGATGTCTTCTCCAGGGTCACACAGGTGCAGCGCTGCAGTGGGGAACGGGGGTGACTGTCCCCTGGGCCTGGACGCTGCTCGTCATCTCAGAGGCGCCCCAGCGACGCCAGCGTGGGCCTTTTGCAGTCTGGCGAGCCCGGCGGACCCGGTTTGTCTTCAGAGGGCCAGTCCGTCACTCGCCTACACCAGGGGCTGTCTTGGCATCGGTCGGTCAGCCCGAGGGCAGGTCCAGTGCCGAGAAGAGGTCTCGCTCATTTTGCAAGTCTGATGTGCTCACACAACAGGGAAGAAAAATCAAGCAATGAATCCGGCCCTCCCTCTGGGACAAGGCTGGGCGTGTGAGATGCTCAGTGTGCACAACTGGGGGGTGACGGTCAAACTGTTGCGTCTGGAACCAGGGGTGACTGGGGCAAGTCAGGGGCCGGCCTGCGGCGTTCTCACCTGTGTGGGCCGTTAAAATGAAGCCGCAGGGAAGAGAGGCCTGTTGACCAGACATTAGTGAACTGGGGTGCGAGCCCCACCTGGTTGTCCGCCTGGCTCGCACCCCGGCAGCCAAGCCACCTCCCTCCCTCCCGGTTCTGCTGCAACCAGGCTTGTGTGCACCACGTGTATGGAAATACGTGTATTGTGTAGTGTGTAAAATGCCCATAAACTTTGCATCTGCACACACAATATGTGTGTCCCTGTATATGTTGACATGTGATGTGTGTCAATACATAACTGCAGGTGTAGACACAGATACACGTGTATAAACCTGCATGTGTGTTTGTTGGAACATGAATGTTTGTACACGTGCATGTACATCATAGGCATATGTATAATGTGTATATCAAGACATGCATTTCTTTCTCCATGTTTTGCCCGGGCGGGCAGGAGAGAGGCGTCAGTGCTTTGTGCTGGCGTGGCAGGGGCTGGGGACGAGGTGGAGCAGGCAGTGGGGAAGGGACGCGTGTCCTGCAGCGGGGGCAGGAGACTGGTGCACACGGGCACAGCATCTCTGGAGTCTGCCTGGACTCTCCCCTCCCCGTCCCGAGCGCAGACCAAGGCTTCCTCCCTGGGCCACAGCCCTTAACGCCAGGGCGCGTCCCCTCCCCGTGCGGGCGTGGCTTGTCCGGGGCAGCCGACGCATCCGCGGTCTGGCTGGTGGAACTCTGCAGGGCTGTGCTGCCGTGTCCGGGGTCCGGGGCTGGAGGCTGCTGGGCGGGGGGTGGGGTTGTGCCAGCTGGTTGTCAGGCGCTTCCGCCCTTGCACGCAGTGTCCCTTCTCGCACAGCCCCTGCAGGAACTGTTGTGTAGCGCCCCCCCCCCCCCCCCCCCCGGGGGGGAGNCCCCCCCCCCCCCCCCGCAAGTGAGGAATGGAGGGACCTTCCGGCCTTGGGGTGGGGACCCTTGGAGGAGGAGGAAGGAGAGCGCCCTGAGGTAAGACAGGAGGCGGCATCGGCCAGATCAGTGCCGTGACCAGTCCAGCGGAGGCTTCCCTAGTGCCAGCCGTTCTGGATGCTGGACTTCGCCTTCTTGTCCTCTGGGCCGTAGTAACCTCCAGCGCCCAAGGGCCTCGAGCCTGCAAGTGCAGGGAGTTGAGTGTGGCCAGCAACTCCGCCAGGAGCTTGGAAGTGGCCACTGCCCGACTTGAGCGCCCACAGGCGAACACAGCCCTGCCCCCACCTCAATGGCGGCTTCCGTGAAGGACCCAGCTAAGCCGGGCCCAGACTTCTGACCCATGGAAGTTCTGAGATAATAAGTGTGTGCTGCTCCAGACCACGAAGTTTGGTCATTTATTCTGCAGCAAGAGAAAGCTACTACCTTCATAGCCCGAAACAATGGATGTAAGTGTCACGTGTCACCGGCAAACATCCACCGGATGTATTGTTATTTCATTAATTCCTCACCCACGCACCCACCCATGCACCCACCCACCCATTCATGTATCCATCACCGACCCACTCACCATCCATCACCCGTCCATCTTCCATCCATCCTGAAAGGTGGGGGGCACCACAAGGGCATTCTCTGTCACAGAAGTACTGACGCCCTCACCAGCTGAATCTGGGGTTCTGGACCCTCAGGGCTGAGGGGCTCCCCCTTCAGATGTCCTCTGTCTGCACTTTCAGCACACAGGGAACTCTGACCAGCTTTGAGATGTCACCAAGGTCCTAGCGTCCCCACTCAGTGTAAGGGAAAACAAAGGGATGTGCGTGTGTGTGCTTGCGTGTGCCTGCGTGTAAGTGTGTGTGCGTGTTTGCCATGAAGCTGGCCTAGGGCAGTGGGGAGGACGCCCGTGTCCTCCAAGTCCTTGGGGCCAAGCTCTGAGTGGTTGCAGGTGAGACGAGGGAGGGGCGCTTCCCCATGGGCCCACAGCTCCCGCTGGCCATCAGCGGGAGACCAGACACAGATGTCAAATATCTATAGCAAATGTGAGACTATTTAGGTACAATTTAGCAGGAACGAGTCATCCTGCAGACATAAACATTTTAATCGGAGTGACAATTTATTCAAACAATTTGACAATGCTCACACACGCTGAACAGATGGCTGGGTGGGGGCTCGGCAGTGCGCTGGGGGAGGGACGCGCCGGGCTGGCTGGCCTGCCGGGGCACCGGGGCAAACACAGAGCCGCTGGCCCCTTCCCGCCAGTAGGTGGGCTCCGGGGGAGACCCAGGGCCCCACCCCAGGGAAATGTGTAGGCATGGCCAGGGGCCCTGTTGGATGTCCCAAACTGCAGGGAGCTGGCCCTCCACCCCCCGAGCTGCTGAGTGCCCGCGGTGGGCTGGGCGTTGTGCTGGACGCCGGGTGTTATGTGTGCGTGTGCGTGTGTGCGTGTGCACACGTGTGCACAGCGGAGTGAGCCCTAGTTCCCTGAACACCCTGTGCCTTCTGGACCCCGAGGCCGCGGCTGCCTGGAGAGGCCCAGGACAGGATTTAGCACTTCCGGGGCGGTGCCGGGGGCGCTGCTGCAGGAGGTGACGCAGCAGCTGAGGCAATGGCCTGCAGACCGTGGGGCTCAGTCTTGCTGCACCCCTGGGCGCTGGCGTGGGGTATCCCCAATGTCCCTCCCAGGGGCGAGGAAGCTGGGCTCTGGGTGTCCACTCCGTCCAGCTGAAGCCAAGGGGCTCCCGGGGCTGCCGGCAGCCACTGGCAGCGATGGCCGGCTCTGGGCAGCACAGAGTGTGCCCGCGGCCGCCTCGCCTTCTCGTGCGGCCCCTGCCGGCACCGCTGTGCTGAGCAGTGCACTGATTTGGGTCCAGATTCGGGAAACCGAGGCCTTGAGGGTGGAGGGCTGGCCCTGGGCCGTGGCGGGCACAGCAGAGGGCCCTCTGCAGCGCCCTGCGGCGTGTCAGCTCCTCTCTGGGACGCTTAGACGAACGGTCACCCCCATGGGTGCTGTGCCAGGGCCTCTCCCGGCCACGCGGTGCTGCCCCTCCGGGATTCCATGGGGTGTGCTTGTCGCGCCCATGGGCTCTGGTTTGGGCACCCCAGGCTCGGCCCCGCCTCCCGCCCCGGGGCTTCTGCGCGTCTTCTGCCCTGTGCCTCTCGTGTGCCTCGGCCCCCCGGTGGGCGGGTCTCCCTAGGCAGCTGGGCGCAGCCTCCTCTTCCCAACCACAGGTAGAGGGCGCCTGGACTCGGAGGCGGCCCCAGCCCCGCCCGCTGTTCCACCGGCTGCTCCCAGCGTCCAGATGCTCTTGCCCCAGGCCCCGGCCTGCCCCTGTCTGCAAGCATCACCTGGGCCCAGAGTGGCCGGGGCTGGCCCGAGAGCCGGGGGCGCTGGGGCTCTCGGCTCGAGCAGCAGCCATGTGCTCTGGCCAGGCCCGAGGGGTGCTCGAGCAGGCGGGCCGTCTGCTCGGCCCATCCAACTCTCTTCCAGAACACCCCGACGCTCGGAAATGAGGCTTGCCAGCCACCTGGACGACTCCCAGCCTCCCTGGCGGTCAAACTAGCCCTCGCCAGGCTACCACCCTGCCCAGGGCGCCCTCCATCGCCCTGTCCCTGGTGTGTCCCCAGAAGAGAGAGGACAGAGGCTGCTTCCCTTAAGGATGCACCAGCGGCAGCCCCCGCGGGCGGCTGTTCTGTGATCAGCCCTTGACAAACCCGTTTCTCTTTCTCCAGACACGAGACTCGCACGGCCGCCAGCGGGTCCGCTTCCCAGTCTGGGGTTCTCTGAGCGGAGACTTCCCAGTTCATCTCTACAGAGAGTCTCCAGTCCCCACGCCCCTCCCAAGCAAGCAGGATGGTTTGCAATTTAATTTAATCACCCACTGAGTTTCCAAAATTAATTTCCTGTTAGAAATAAATATTGTACTATGAATTATAAATCAGACCAGGCGGTAATTTACAGAGAACCTGCAAATTAAACTTGACTGCTGTTGTCTGTAGCAGAGTGAAACGGGGGCTCGCCGAGGCCCCGGCGCCCGTCCGTTGGGGAGGCGAGGCCGAGCGTCCATCACCCCCAGAGCCAGCTGGCCGCGGGGGTTCCCACATTCAGCTGCTCCTGTTTCACACGCCCCTGGAGGCCAGTGGCCTCCGGTCTCCTGAGGCAGAGAAGACCCCTGGGCTGGACACGAGGCCTCCCAGCTGTCCATGGCGAGCAGGCCGTCGTGGGGACGCTGGGAGGCCCTGTGCCCCACGCCGCGGGCCGGACAGTTCTCGGCGGGGCGCCCGCTCCGACTCCCATGCCCATGCCCTAACTGGACACGGCAGTTCTGCCGTCAGGGCCATCTCGGCGGTCGGAGAGGGCGCGGGGAGCCCAGACAACGGTCAAAGGCAGCAGGGGCTGGACAACAGGGCTCAAGGGAGCATCTGGCTTCAGAGTCGGGGGCCCCCCACCCCATCATACCCGGTCCTCGAGGCCCACTCCCCCAGCCCCCTATCTGGGGTCAGGTCCAGCCAGCCCGGAAGGCCACCGCGCATGCTGGGACGAAGGGTCTTTAGAGATGCAACCTTGAGTGAGAGAACCCACCAGCAGCTCCTGCGCCGCCCAGGACCCCCTCTGCCCTCACACGAACAACTCAGCCCCTCCCCAATTCTCCGGGGGGCAGGGAGATGAACCCACAGTGGGGGGAGCTGGTACCCTGGCAGCGGGGTGCAGGCTGTGTGAGCTTTGCCCCTAGGGGGTGCTGAGAGGTGAAGAGGCTTCTCCCAGGCCAAGGCGGGGAGGGCACAGCCCAGGCCTGGCAGCAGAGCCGGGAGCCCACGGGGTGACCAACACGCACCCCGCCTCTATGCACCAGCTCTCAGTAAACTGGATGTGCGGGTCGGCAGGCTCAAGCTTCAGGGCACCTGTCACCCCCCGGCCGCCAGTCTCTCCTTCCAGATGGTATCTGCACCGTGGCGTGGCCAGAAGCCCAGCGCAAGCCAGCCAAGGGCCTGGGAAATGTGCAGAGACTCCGGGGCCTGCAGGTACAGCTGGATCCAGCACGCCAGCTCTGTCCTGGGCTCGGCCTCTCCTCGCTCGACTCCACTTGGGTCTGCTCATGTCCTACAGAGCTGCCCTGGACTAAGCAGGACGGCCACTCCCACCGCCCGTGGGGGTCCTCCCCGCTTCACCCCCTTAAGGAAGAGCCGCTCCCACTTAGCACGGTCACTTCAGGGCGCCAGCCTGGCCCTGGTCTCCGAGGCTGCTGCAGGTGAGCGTTCGCTGTGGCCCCACCTCCATGGGGGGGAGGGATGCACTGGGAGTGGCTTCTGCTTCCCGGGGCTTAGGGTGGCCCTGTTCGCCTGTCAGTGCGAGGGCCATCAGCCCTGCATTTCCGCCCACCCCAAACTTCATACCACCTGCATCTCCCCCTCTCCGGACCAGCTGCGTGGAGGACCCTGCACTCCCCCAGGTGAGGGGGCTGTGCCGAAGAAGGCTCTTCTTAGCGCCCTGGCGGGGTGCGGGCTGCGATCCAGGACTCTTTCCATAAAGAAACCAGGTCTCTGAGTTGGTGACTTTTGTTCCGTAACCCCCTAAAGGAGCGTGGGCACAGGTGAAGGCGGAGGCTGAATGGCACTGCAGCTGGCCACAGAACCCCCCAACACGCACAGTGGAGAGTGACGCCCTCAGGGCGAGGGGGGGGAGGGGCGGCAGGGCACTGTCCAGGGCTCCCCTCCTTCGCTCTCCACTCCAGCCAAACACGCTGGCCACTCCATTAGGGGGTCCACCTCCCACTCAGTGAGGGACCAGCACACCCCCCGCCCCCACTAAGGATGTGACTGGCTGTGGCCTGCACAGCTGGCCAGCACATCTGGCTCTCCTCTGGCCCAGGTTCTCCTGCATAAATTCCCTTTCTCTGCTGCTTTCATCTGGCCCCAGGCCTGCTCCCCTGGGGAGCAGAGAACCAAAGCAAATATTTACCTGAGGTACTTGGCTTGGTTGAGGTTAAAAGCCTTCTTTCAAATGTAGAGTGGAGACAGGCAGCCCCCTTGGGGTAAATCCCTCCCAGCTGAGCCAGAGAGGATCTATGGGCTGGGGAGGGAGGTGTCCACACAGTGTGGCCGGCTGTGGTCTGTGGCGTGGCGGGAGGGACGTGTTCGTGGGCATGGCCGGGGCGTGGGGAGGGTGCTGGGGCTGGCGTGGGTGACGAGACCAGAGAAACTCAGGACCCTGATTTTGATGGTTAGGGATTCCAGACTAGGAGCTGAACCTTCTCAGCTGTCCATCAAAGCTCCAGGGGGTATTTTTTATCGTGGAAGGACAGACTATGGCGTAAAATGGACCATGAGCGTCCGGTCCAAGGGCGTCAGGCTTGCTCCCGCTGCTGTGCGCCGACCCCACCTGCACCCACAGGTATTTTCACCATCTCCAGCTGAACCCCAGTGCCCGCACGCACTCCCCGCTGGCCCTGGACCGTGCCCAGGTGCCCCTGCGGGGATCGGGATCGGGACACCTGTGGCTTGTTTCTCTTCGGCCCACAGGCTTCCTCTGAGGTCCCCCGGCCGGCCGCAGAGTTCTGGCCAGTTCTCTCCACTTTCCAAAACAGTCCCGGGCTGGACTGAATGCTCCGGGCCCCTCTGCAAGGGGCGTCGTGAGGTCCACCGCTGCGTCTCCCCGAGTGAACCCCACAGGCCCCCGCCCCCCAAATCACCCAAGGACAGGGCCCACGGTGCTGCGCTCTCTCACTACCTCTCCAGAAGATTCTCTGCTCACCAAAGCCTGAGCCCAACAGTCTCTGAAGCTCAAAATGTTCGCAGCACGTTCAAATGGCAACCAGGTCACGGTGAGGTCTTCCCTTTTCTTCTTCAGCCTGTTCCCTCCCTCCACTCCGTCCCCCTCCCAGCCGCAGCCCTGCCCAGAGATGTGGACGCGTCTCCTGCCCGGGCTTCTGCCTGCAGCTCGGGCATCGGCTGCTCCGTGACGGTCGCTGGCCGGGGCGGGAGCTCGCCCGGGCGAGGGTCCCTCCCGTGAGCAGTCTTCGCAGCCAAGGCCCGTCCTGATGCGCAGGGCTGCAGCATAACTAGCTGTACCTGCAAAGACGCTACTTCCAAATAAAGTCACATTCTGGTGTGGGGGTGGGCCAGCCCAGAACAGCGCTATTATTTTGTGTCCGGACTTAGCACGCGCGGCGTTCCGTCCTCCCGACCGCCTTAGGCAGCCGGGCCGCAATGCTCTCCCCCGACAGATGGGGAGGGACGGTGGCCCTTGCCCCGCCGCCGCCACCTCTGCCTTTGTTTTGAATTCATCTGGTTTCCAGAGCGACGGGCCAGAGCAGAGCCCGCCTGGACTTTCCCCTCCGAAGGCAGCACGGCTCCCGCGCCCCAGCTTCCCAGACTCCGGGCCGGGGAAGTGTCTGGGTTATAAAATAGACACTGAGCAGGCTCCTGGAGGCCGCTGCAGGCAGGAATGTGCCGTGGCGTCCAAGTCCGCTGGCACAGGGAGGCGCCCGGGACCTGGCGGGGGGCCGTGCCACGGGGGCCGAAGCAGGAGCCCAGCTGGCTGGGCTGGGCCTGGGTTCTCTCCAGCGCGCGGTCACCTCGTCTCAACTGGGTGGGAACTGGTCCTGGCTGCGGGGAGCCAGCGCCCTCGTGTCTCCTGGGGACGCGGGAGCGGGCTGAGCCAGGGCCTCTGCGGGCTGGCCAGAGGGGCTTGCTCATGGGACAAGCACCGCCGTCCCAGGCGTGTCTACCCACCCCAGAGCGTGCTGCACGTCGGGGTTGTGCAGCGGCGCCCCGAGCCTCTCCAGGAGGGATCCTCCGTCTCGACGCCCCACTTTGGGCCGGTTCCTCTGGCCCGAATGGACCTCCCCAAAGTCTACTCATGGGGTCGTCAGAGGCGGGTGCTGGCGCCCGAGCCAGGGGTTCCGACCGGCAGGGGCTCAGGTCCGGGGAGGGCCTCCAGGGCTCAACGGAGTCGCCACGCGCACCGGGCAGGACCGGCCGGCGGACGCGCCAGAAGCACCTGCAGCTCGGGCTGTCTGCAAAATGGGAGCGGCGTGGAGGAAGGCTGCGCGTCCGCCCGGGCCCGGCTCGCCCCCTCGGGCCCTGGCTTAGATCACGGGCCCCACGGCCCGGCCCTCGGCGCCTCGGCGCCTCCGACGCCCTGTCCCGTGAGCGCAGCGGGCCGGCCCCGAGCCCTCTGCAGGCAGCGGCATCTGGTGGGAATGGAGCAGCCTCAGCTCAGAAACCCTTCCTCCCAGATGATAGGCCGGAGCTCTGGCTTCGCATGCTCATTCCAAGGTGTTTGTCAGTCGTTACTTCTCTTCACGGCAAAGAACACTGATTTCCATTTATGGTGGCGAAACCTTTCTCATTAAGTGTTGTTGATTAAAAATATGGGGTGATGTACAGAAAAAGAGATAATGACTGATGTGCAGCTCAGGTGGCAGAGAGAGCCAAATGACGTAGGGGGCTTGGCAACGAGGGCGTGTGACAGCACTGCCCTCAGGGCCTGTGAGGGGCACACGGGGCCGGGGGCGCGAGGGCGTCTCTGTCCCCTGCAGGGGCCACCAGCAGAGCGTCTGCCGCTGGACCGGCACGTTGCTCACCAGAGGAGGTGGGATGAGGGTTGCGTTGCAAGACACCCACATCTTTAAAACCCATCAAAACAAGGAGGGGAGCGTGACCTCACCGGCCGGGGTGGCTGTCGAGAGCAGAGGCTGTAAAAATTAATTGGTCTCTACTGGGTGACCAGCTGCAGCAGGCCTCGGCCCGGGGGTCGCCCGCAAGGCGGGGGGAAACATTCTTGGGGGCTGACATAGTGCTTCCACCGTGACCTCACCCAACCGCGAGGCTTGTTCTTCCAGATGAACTCCGTTTCGGGCCTCCGCACTCGGAAGAGGTCGGGGAGCAGGCGCTGCACGAGGGCCTGGTCACGGGGCCGCTGGTCAGTCCACCCAGCCTGCAGCTCCCTGGCCGGTCTCCGTTCTGGGCCTCCCCGCCCTGGCCGAGAAGTCTTTGGGTCCCGCTGGTCCCGCGGCTGGGGACCTGGGCTCCGCAGAGAGGGCTTGGCCCCAAGGGGGTGTCAGCTCAGGCCCGCTGGACCAGACGGCTGCGGATCGTGGCCCAGGGAGGGCACATGGACACCGGAGGGCGTGGGAGGAGCTGGGAGGGCCGGGGGAGGCCGGGAAGTCGCTGATGGGGAGGACGTAGCTGGACACAAGCCAGATGGGACCAGAGCTTGGGGAGCTCTGGAGTTGAACTGCCTCGGGCTGGGCAAGGCCAACCCCTGCCTGTCGCCGTCTGGGGCACCCTCTGGCAGGAGGGGGCTCCTCCCGACTCGGGCACACTTTTCAGAGCAGGCTCAGCGGTCTTAGGAAGAGGCCTCGTCTGGGAAACCCATTTTCAGGAGCCAGAAGAGGAAGTGCCGCTCGCCCACTTCCGTGGTGTAAACCCTTCCGAGGCCGCTGTCAAAGCTGCCAAAGAGGTGACCACCGTCTCCGTGCTCCCCGATGTTTAACGGTGAGTCGTTCAGGCCCAGATGGGTTGGCCCAGCACACCCCGAATTCATAGTCACGTCTTGCAGCGGCCCGAGGGAGCAGAGGGGCTGCGGGAGCCTTGGGTGGGGCACACGGCAGCCCTTCTTTGCCCCCCCACTGCTTCCTCCTCTTCCTGTGGCCTCTCCGGCCCCGAGGCACCCCCCTTCCTTCTCCCAGGAGCAGGGGTGCCTCCTTCAGGCACGGCCTGACATACCGCCCCCACGTTACACTGTCACAGGCTCCCCACTTCAGGATAGAGGCCCCTCGGTCCAAGATGCCCTGCTCCTGGCTCTCCCTGCTCTGCAGAGGCCCCGCCACGAGCCTGCAGCGCCCCCCCCCCCCCGGTGGCGCCGGCGGGGCCCNCCACGAGCCTGCAGCGCCCCCCCCCCCCCCGGTGGCTCCTGCGGGTCCCGGGCTTGTTGGCTTCCCCGCCCGGTCTGCCGTGCCCGGCGCAGAGCCTCACCCTGGACAGGGGAACCGGTGAGCCAGCCCGGCCAGCCCGCCCTCGGAGACTGAGGGGCAAGCACTGCCCAGGACCAGCGGCTGCCCTACCTGCTTGGTGCCTGGCTCTGCAGAGCCCCAGCGCAGTCCGCGACGCCCCGCTGCTCACCCAGGGGTGCAGAGGCCGTCCCCTTTCCAGACGGGCGTGGGGAGGCTCCGCAGGGGTACCCGAGGGCATGCAGCCGCTGGTCCTTCCACCAGCCGGTGCCCAGGTGCCCCGACTCCACGGGGGCCCCCCTCTGCTCGAGGTCCCGCTGGCGGCGCCTCCCCTCTCCGACAGGTGGGGCTCGGGCACACCGGGTGGGCATCGCCGCCTGCCCTCGGAGCTGAGCCAGGCGTGTTCGCATCTGGGAGATTTTGCTACTGAGCTGTGAGTGGCCGGTTGCCGGGCCCAGAGAAGGCCAGCTCACCTCTGCCCAGCTCCTGGGGCTCGTGCCCTGCCGGCCGGCGGTCTGCGCCTGGCAAGTCTCGGGCCGCCACCTGTGCTGCCGGCCTGATGAGGCGGCGCTTGACCGCTGCAGGGGCTGGGGACCAAGGTCGGCACGCCGGGAGCCTGCGGCTGGCCCTGCCCACGGCTGGGTCCTGGGCCGGGCCTGGCCGCAGGAGGTGCCCAGGCGCTCAGCTGGCGCCCAGTGAGACGCTGCCGAGTGCACGCATGCAGCGATGGCAGCCCTGCGCTTCCGCGGGGCTGAGACCGGCTTTGCTGCCCCCTTTACAAGGTGACGCTGGACCGGCCAGGGGCAGGACGTGCCCAAGCCACGGGGCCAAGCCAACGCGCCCCGGCCGTGCGGCTCTGCAGCAGGCTCCCCGGGGCGCTCTGCTCCTCTGCGGGGCCGGCCCTCCTGGAGCTCGAGGGCCGCAGGAGGCGCTGGGTCCCGTGGCGTCGCACCAGTCCCTGGCCCTCCAGGGCCACCCCCACTCCTGAACAGCGAGCCCCGCGCTGTGGCACTAGGGTCGCCCGCAGTGCCAGGAGGCCGTGCTGCCCCGCGGGTGCCGCCTTCTCCCCGGCAGCGGCGTCCAGGCCCGGGCGGCTCCGGGCGAGCTGCTGCGTGCGTGGCTAGCGGCGGGGCTGAGGTCTCCGGGCTCCCTGCTTTCAGCCCTCTGGGGCCCGTGCCCACAAGTGAAATAGCTCCCTGCCTCTCTCACCTTTCGGGGTGTCCTGCTGCCCTCTGGGTGTGGCCCCACGGCCCCCAGGAGTGCTCGAGCTTCCCGTGGCCCTGCATCCTCGGGGCCCCGCGGCACGAGCTGGTGGCTCCTGGCCGACTCGTGTTTCCTCGGCCGTCGGTGCTCAGCGGGTCCCCGCTTCTCGGAGCCCGGCAGCCGACACCGCGGGCTCACCCCTGTGTCGGGAAACCAAAGGCCGTCCCTGTGAGGGCCTCTTTGCCACAGAGGTAACGGGCCACTTTCCGCGGCCCGCATTTGGGAGAGTAAAAATGAACGTGGGGAGCAGCCTGATCCCCCTCTCCTCAGAGCAGGGCGGGGGGCTCCAGGGCCACATACTGGCGGTCCGATCCCCTCGCCCGGGGCTTGGAGGGGTCAGTGGCGGTCAGCCCCTCCTGCAGGTCTGCGCGGCTTCAGCACACGTGGCTGCGGCTCTCCCGTGCGGGAGCCCATGCAGTGGGCGAGGCCCGGGCAGACGGCTCCGCTGCAGCCCCACACGTGGCAAGGCGGAGCTACGGGGCCCTGGGGCAGTGACGAGGCCGCAGGGCCCTCTGATCGCAAACCTTCTGGGGTCTGGAGACTCTGTGGCAGATGCACCAGGGGCTGATGTCTCAGCTCAGGGAGAAGCTCCCGGGCAGAGGCCACATGTGCAAAGGCCCTGTGGTCAGAAGGGCCTGAGTGTGTCAAAAGGGCTGCGGGCAGTGAGCTGCAGGCTGTCCCTCTGGAAACGACCATCGTGAGACGCATTTTCAACAAGGGGTCGTCTTCCCTTCTGCAAAAGCCAGGGGGTGCCGCAGTCAGGACCCGGCGAGGGGACCCCGCTACTCAGCTGCGCCCGGTGCGAGAGCCAGCCCCGGCGGGAGAGGTGAGCCGCGGCGTCAGAAAAGGAAAGGGAAAGGTGGGTGACCCACAGGAGCCCCCGGGGCGTGGGGGCCTCTGGCTTTCCTCTTCCCAGCCTTGCGCTCCAGCCTCTGCCCCCGCTGGCCCCTGCGAAGCTCTTCCTTTGAGTCGAGTGGCCCGCAGATGCATCTCGTAGCTGGCCCTGCTTCCTGCTGCAGGAGGCCCGCACGGGAAACGGCTTCTCCCACAGCAAAAGCCAAGCCAAACAGATTAATGTGAGATGCATCTGCTGTAGATTAAACATTTGGAAAAGCCATTTCATAAATATTTCTTTCCACAGCCACATCCCCATATGGCCGCGAGCTCCGGTCTCCGTGCTGACGGCGGCCCCGCGCGTGCAGTGCCCGGTCGGGACAGGGCTCCGCGCCAGCCCCCGGGAGCACCAACGAGCCACTTTCATCCACTCTGGGGGCACACGTCAGACTCCGGGGTGCAGATGGAGCCGCCTCGGGGTGTTGCCTGCAGGAGGCGGGGCCGGTGCCCCGCTAGCATCTCCTTTCCTGACACCCAGGCCAGGGCTCGGTCTGCTCTGGGCTGAGTTAGGCTAAGGAACTCAGGAAGCCAAATTCTTGTTCTAGAATTCCCCAGGCAGGAAAACATCTCCCATAAGGGCCAGCTCTTGCTGCCTTGAGCCCCTCTCACCCCGCCCCAAGACCTGCAAGCCCCGTTCTGCTCCCTGAGGGGCCTCCCGGAACATGCCCCCGCAGCTCGTTCCTCCCCCAACCCCCTCCCCTGCAGTGCGGTCCCCTCCAAGCCAAGCTACTTGTTGGCTCCCCTTCGCCCATCATGTTCCCCCGCAACCTGGGGGTCACGCTTCTTTCTGGGTTACCACCCAGCACCAGTGGAAAGTCACCCTCGCATGTGCCCCAGACCCTGCAAGGCTCTGTGCCCACCGTCCCTCTTCTGGCCTGATTTTCTGCAATTTTGAAATAAGTACAGACACATAAGGACTTGCCGAGAGTCCTTCGCACTGTCTCCCCAGTAGCAGCATCTTAAAGACTATTGTCAGTACCAGCACCAGGACCTGACATCAGGGCTGTGCAGATTCCACCGGATTATACGCGTGTGTGCATGTGTGTGTGTGCGTGTACAGGCTCATGCTCATGCACGTGTGTCTAGCTGCATGCAGCTCTTCACATGTGTCGATTCATGAAACCACCAACACACGGAGCTGTCACCTGAGTTGGCCCTGGGCTGCCCCGTGCAGTCTCACTCACCCTCCCCTTAGCCCTCCCTCCTCTCCCTCCCTGGCACCTGCCTGTTCTCTGCAGCTCTGTCATCTTATGAATGCTACAGAAATGGAGGCAGACAGCATGTGAACTTTTGAGGTTGGCTTTTTTACTCCGCAAAGGCCCTTACGATCCATCCAAGTTGTGTGTGTCATTCATTCAACTCTTTCGCTCCTGGTAGCTCTCATGGACGAGATGAGACCACATTAGCCATTCGCCCACCGAAGGACCTTTGGGTGCTTTTCAGTTTGGGGCTACTACAAATAAAGCAGCTGTCAAGAATCATCTCTGTGTGCTTGTGTGCATGGACTAAAGTTTTCATTTTTCAAGAATAAATCTTGGAGGATGTGATAAGTGTTTATTCAGTTTTTTAAAGAATTGTCAAAGCTCCAGGCTAAGAACATATCTAGTGCAGAAGAAGACCCGTGTGGAGGGTGTGGCCAGTTGGAGGCACTAAACGAAATTCAGAGTAGATGAAGTTCATCAATTTCACCTCAGAGCAACAAAAGCGTGGTCTGTAAAAGAAAAATCAATGTGTTGGATTTCATCAAAAACTTTCTGTGAAAGGTATTTAAGAGGGTGGAAGGTCTTGGAGCAGATATTTACAAACCACAAGTCTGACAGAGGACTAGTACCTAACATACATAAAGAACTCTCCAAACTCAAGAGCAAGACACCTCTCACTAGAAAATGTTCAAGAGACATATAAAGACATTTCCCATAGAGAGTTTACACAGATGGCAAGCAGCACATTCCCTGTCCCTGGCAAGCTCACAGACCCTGCATAGAGAGCCCCTACCCTCTACCAGGCTATGGGCCTATAGAGAGGGGGTGGTTTGTTTTGGTTAATGGTGGCCTGGGTATAAGGCAGGAATATCCAGTACTGCCCCATCCCTTCCTAGTTTCCATTCTCCTCCCACTCTTCCTTCAGAGACTCATCCTTCCCCTTATCATGGGCTAGAGGCAATGCTACCCATCAGTCTGACAAGCACAAGCAGACCCAGCCATGTCCTTCCCTGAGAGTTCATACATGGACACAGAATGGTGGAAGTTCTCTTGTGCTTAGAGCCTTCAAGTGTCAAAGTCACCCATCTGTGCTCACATGCCCTGTGCAGGGGAGTTGGTCAACACAGAGGAGTCAGTGCTGAGAGCAAGAGTCTACCCTAATGGCACCCATGGAGCTCCTGGATCAAACCATACCTGAAATCCTCCCAGATCCTTCAGAGCGTGCAGCCAACAAAATGTCCTCTTGTTTAAATCAAGTCGAAAAATTCTATATTGACAAAGTGGGATCTAAATTATCCTCACGGAAGGAAAATCATTGTGGCTGGGGAGGGGAGAGGAAATAGAGCTGCTGGAGTCAAGATAGGGAGGAGGGAAGCTGAGCACCGTGCCTTTGAACGCCCTGGTATTCCTGGTGACTCAGCACACTCGCGACTCCATGAAGGATGAGTCTTTAGTCTGACATGGAATATGATTCGATGACTAGTTTAGAATTCACTGGTCCCAGTGGTTTGGTTCTGAGAGCCAAATGGCTGGTGGAGTCTTCAGCCAGCAACACTGAGCATGGAATTCTGGTTCTCACAGATGCCCCATTGTAGAAATGGCCTGGATTGGGGACCACATGCCACCTGTCACCCCCCCCAAACCTCAGTTTCCTGCATCTTCCTTGCAGGACAAGCATCCCTTGAAATTAACAACTGCTTTATCACAGACCTACAAATGCTTTCAGCTTTTGGGGGACCAGCAGCCAAGGTGGGAACTATTTCTTGACTCTTGTGGCTCTTGGAAAGCCCAGCCAGGTGCAGCCGTCGGTGAGGCTGTCGGGAAGGCGCGCCTTTGAGAGGGGGCTGGCGCGGGGAGCCACCCTGGGTGACCTCCCGTGGGTGACCTCTCCCCACCAGGGTGGCTCTGGGGTGCTTCTGACCCGGCCTCTGGCTTTTCAGTGTCTCGGACGGCAGAGTTGGTTTTCAGCCTCACATCGCACAGTAAATTCTGATGTCAGTTGCCCATTGATTTTACAATTTCCTGTTCCCCCCCACCCCGCTGTCTCTGGCTTTGCTCATCAGCGCCTCGGCCTTGCCGGCAGCATAAGGTTCAAGGCCTACCTGCTGCTTACACCAGCGGGGGCCAGGCCCACGCTCGGCAACGAGCATCCGTTCTGTCTCTGGGCTGGCACTGTGCAGAAGCCTGGGGGAGCCAAGGTGAATGAACTCGGTTCCCCGTGAGGCCCTCCTGCCCCTAGGGAGACACGGGCACCCACAGAAAGCGCGGCAGTGTGTCCTGGCGGGAAGCAGACCGGGTGGGTGGGGCGGGGGGCCGAGACAGCGCTGGGAGCCAGGAGGCTGGGCACAGGCGGCCCTGCGTGTACCCGGGGCCTGAGCCAGGTCCCGAGCCGGGCCCCGTGGTCGCTGCACGCGCCGCGGCATCTGCTCCTCCCTAGTCACACGAGGGGCTTCTTCCCGTTTTACCGATGCGGGAACTGAGGCACAGAGCAGGGCAGCTCCTTGCCCCAGGGCAAGCCAGGCCAGAACTTGGGCCAGAGAATGACCCAGGCGGCTGTTCCGTGCAGCCCGGAGTGCGGCATCCTAGGAGTCACGGGGCCTGCGGGGGCCCCCCCTGGCCTGGGTCTGTCCCCTCCCGCCTCACTGCTTTGTGCTGCTGCCTCTTGGCCTCAGAGCTCCGGGCCCCTCTGCTCCCTCCTGGGGGCTTGCTCCAGGCCACAGAGCAGACCCTCCAGGCATTCCACCGGGGCCCGGGGCCCAGGAGGTAGGAGGCCGTGTCCAGTGACCCCCATGCTCAGCTGGTCACTCAAAGGTTGTGTCTTTGAGAAGGGACAGTAACGGTTCCCAAATCATGCAGGTTCTTGGGGTGCCGGCCCCTGAGGCTCCCACGCAACGCCCGGCACAGAGCAGACCCCGCAGCCTGAGAGCCACACCACTCTCAAGGGCCAGGTTTCAGATTTGCTCCCCACCAGCTCCCAGAAAGTGCTGGAAATCAAGATGGCAAGCCCTGTGGGGGCAGAACGGCCTGTTCTGTTCATCATGAAAGCTCCAGGCCTCCCCATCGGCGGAAAGCTTCATGCAGGCTCAGGCCTGGGGTGCAGGCTTTCCGTGGGGTGCTAGCCTCCTCCTAGCACCCCAGGGCACCTGTGCTCCTGGACAGCCCATGGCTGTGAACACGCCACCTTCAAACCCAAGTCAGGGTCAGGCCCGGCAGGACCAAGGGCAGGCCCCGCGTCTCGACAGTGGGTAACGGCAGAGTGGAGGGCTCACCTGTTTGCACGACGAGCCCGAGTCGGGCTCTGCCACCCCCACCCCCGCTTCTCGAGGAGGAAACCAAGGCTCTCGGCCCAGACACAGACGCGCGCGGGCAGCCAGACCCGAAGGGTCGCGCCGACAGACGCATGCAGGCGGAGGCCAGCAGGTGGAGCCAGGGGCGGGGGGCGCGGGGGGCCCGGGGCGGGAGGACAGGGTGAGGCGTGCAGGCTCCGGTTTCTCGCAGAGACTGGAGTTTGTTCTTGTTTGTGTGAGCCCCACTTTGTTTGTATCTTACTAGGCTTCTCCTCTCCCTAGAACAGCAGGGAGATGGATATCCCCGGGAACAGAACGGAGCCAGCCCAGCCCCCTGCCCTCCCGCTGCAGCTGGGAGCAGGGAGCGGAGCGGGGAGCAGGACGGCTGACAGCGGGGCGATTGTGTCAGGAAGATGGCTGGAGGGGAGAAGCGTGGCCTCCCACCCTCAATTAATGGCGATAATTGCAGTAAACAGTCTCAGATATAATTAAGGCTGGAGGCCCAGGGCTGGGGCATGCACCCCATGGAGCCGGGTATCCCCAGTCAAATGTGGGGGCTGGATCTCAGCTCCCTCTGGAGACAGCGAAGCCCCCATCGAACCTTCTAGTCCTCCGGAGTCTCCTCCCTCTCCTCACCTGTAGGGCCTCCTGGGACAGTCTGCCTTCCAAGGGGCGTCCAGCCAGGTGGGACTGGCTGGCCCTGTTCTCATGCCGATGTCCAGAGACAAAGCAGCCTCGACCCCCAGGCCCGAGAGCCTCATCCCGGGCGGGAGCGGTGGCTGCGGCCCAGAGCCCAGAGAGGAGCTGACCTGTTCCCTCCTCACAGCCACCGAGCTCTGAAACCCACTTAGGGCTCAAACCCCAAGCCCAGGACACCCCTTATGTCCTCTGACATCCGGAGATTTCTCTCTGTGTGCGTCTCTGCAAAGGTTGGACGGCAGCGTCTGACCAGCGCCTGTGTCCTCATGAATGCTCTCCAGCCGTTCTCCATCTCCACCCACCCGCCTGGAGTGAGCCCCTCTGCCCCGCCTCGGGACCACATAACCAGCAAGGCGGTCTCCAGCCTCCTCTCTGAGCCTCCACGACGCGCTTGGGGGCCCCAAGTCTCCCAGGCCCCCCTCTGCTCAAAACCTCCCGAGAGCTTAACCTTCTCTGCGTGAAGAGGCGGGTCCTCCGTGCACGGGGCCCGGCAGCCTTCCTCGTGCGATTTCCCTCCGCCGGGCCTGGGCACCGCTGCTCCCTCTGACAAGCCCTCTCTTCCCCTCACCCAGAAGCCCCAACCCTTCCACTGCCCTTCGGAACAGCCCGTCTTCAAAGGTGCCTGTCCTGGCCCCCTGCTTGGTCAAGCTCCCCGGGACGTGCCGGACGATTCTGTGATGCCGCCTTCTGATAAACACAGTGGTGATTATTTGTGTAAGAACTTCTCGTCTGACAATTTTTTTGTAGGTTCCGTGATAGCAAGGCCTCGTCTGTTTATCACTGTATCTCCAGGGCCTGGCAAAGATCCTGGAGACAGTCAGTCCCAGGAAGCTTGGCTTTAAGCAGAACGGCGTAAAACGAAACCAACTGGACTGTAGGCCGGTTGATACAAGGCCGGTTGATACAAGGCAATTTCTGGTCACTAAAGCACCGTAGAACTTCTAAATGAAGACCAAACGCTTGGGACCCAGACACTCACTAGCAGCATGCACCCTGACTCCAGCTCAGGGCCTGGGGTGGCGGGACCCTGTGCAGGGCCTCAGGGAGCCAGCGGGAACCAGCTCTGGACAGACTGAGGGCACATGGCACGCTCACTCACTCGACCGGCGCAGTCGAGACGCTCCCAGCCTGGCGGCTCACCTCTGGGTGCGGGGAGGCGGAGGAAGGAGACGCACGCACAGCTCCACACACAGAGGGGCGCTGGCCAGAGTGGACTGCTTTCTCGTCGACTTCGTAAGGAAACAGCGGTGGGTGAAATGAAGCCCCGCGAGGGCCCGCACCCGTCAGCCTTCCCCTTGTTGAACGAGCGCATGAGTGAAGGCGTGGGCGTGTGCAGCCATGGCTTTGGGATGCCCCGGGGCGTCGGGGCAGCGCTGCCTTTTCGACCTTGTTTCCTTGTGCGCCACCTTGAGCGCCCTCGTCATTGTCGGTGTCAGCAACCTTCCTCCAGGCTCCCAGCTGCAGGGAGGGCCAGCGCTGCGGGAAGATGGCTGCCACACCACTTGACGTTCTTCCCATCAAGAGGTGACGTCTCTGTGGCCTCCCTTGGGTCTGGGCTGGTCCGTCACTGACCGGTTGGGTGCAGGCCTGTCTTTTGGAGGACAGCCCTCGTCCACGTCCTTCCTCCTGCAGACCAGAGCTCCCAAGGCGTCTGACTGCACCTCCAAGCCATGCTGGGAGGAAACCCAAGTCATCCCTGTGGGCAGCCCTGGGAAGAAAGCAAGGGGGGTGGTGCCTGACCAGCCCCCACCCGTGAGCCCACACAGCGGCCTGTGCCTGGCGACCTGACCCACAGAACTGGGATATATAATCTTGCTGAGTCCCTGCTTCAAGCTGTGGGCTTTGGGGTAGTCTGTTATGTCACAAACACAGCCTGCACAGGGGACCCTCCGCTTTGGTGGGAAAACAATACATTCAGACATTTAAGTAGTGCCACCTCCGCCCCCACTCGTCACATCTGCAAGTCCTCCCACAGGAGAGTGCTGCTCTGAGGTGCTCCTCTAAGTGAAAATAAACGGATAAACAGCATATCTGTGGGTTTCTGACTTAGGGGGCAGGAACATTCTTTTGGTTTTGTGTTTTGGAGAGCCTTTCCTTGTGGTCTTTTATTTTTCCAAAACAGACTTTCAGCTGGTTCTTGTTATCCATGTGACTGCTGGAAAGTTCTAAGAAAGCCATGTTCAGAAGGAATTGAGCATTCTAGTGTGTGTGTGTGTGTGTGTGTATTAGGGAGGGGAGGACTCTGAAACCCCAAAACCCACTGTTTCTTTTCAATGCAGTGTCCTGGCCTGGAGTGTCCCTGCCAGGGGGGATGCAGAGGCGAGAGCAGATGCATGCAGAATTACCTAAAAGGCTGAAAGCTGTGTCTTCGCTGTTCTGGCCCCCTGTTCTGGCCAGCTGCTGCTGCAATGTCTCATCAAGTCAGTTGTGAATGTCTTGTCTGTAGGTGGGAAAGCATGTGCCACCCACTAGCACTTCCATGGAGATGCACTTTGGTTCCAGAAGCTTCCATGGGGCTTCCATTGATGCCCTTTCTCAGCCTGAGTCCCTGGGAGAAGGTCTTTGGGCGGCTTCATAGATGGCTGATGCAGAAGCAGAACAGCAAGTGGGCAAATGTCACCTGGATGAGGGGTCACTTCACACCCCTCACCGTGGGAGGGGAGCCAGCTGCTGGGTTGGTAAAAGCAACAGAGAGTGGAAGAGGGACTTTAGAGAGGTCAGAGAGCGGGGAGAAGGTTTGGGTGAATCCAAAAATCCTGTGTGCTCAGGAGAGAGCAGGGAGGGCCGTCACGGTTGGGTCCCAGGACACACCAGATCAGGCGAGCCTGCGCACAGAAGTGGGGTCAGGGTGCACCAGGAGGGGCCGCGTCAAGCAGTGACGGACTCGATGGGGCCGGGGCCTCGGAGGACTGGCCTGGCTGTGTTCAGATGTCCTGGACCCTTCGCTTTAGACTTGACCTCTGCCGTCCTCGCTAAGCCTAGTTTACCCATGCCTGGCCCGCTCTGTTTTGCACCCTGCAGTCCTCCCACCTTCCCTCCCTGCCCTGTTCCTCTTGGCAAACCATGCCCACCTACTCCAGTCCCAGAGCCGCGAGGCTCATCCGGCTGCTCAGAGCAGGCGTCTCCGATCCCTTCCCTCACACCGTATGCAAACACCAATGCAAAAGTGCTTGTGAGTCTGAATGTGAAGGTGACATGATCAGGCTTCAGGATTAAAACGTGGGGGATGAGCTTTGTACCTTGGGGTAGGTGAAGAATTCTGTGAGCAGGACTCAGACAGCATTGGCTAAAAAGGAAGAGTTGGCGAAACGGAACTACATCCAAATGAAGATGCTCCTTCCAGCCAGAGAAACTACGGAGTGGCAGTAGCGGCCACAGAGGGGACAGAGCACCTGCAACACAGGCGTTCTACAGGAGACGCCAGGCACGGAGTAGAGAGAGAGCCCTTCAGATCAGGAAGGAAAAGCACACCCCACGGGGGGGACAGGCGGAAGACTCACAAAGACGCTCCACAGAGGCCATTCCAGAGCCACCACCCTTCCGACGACGTTGGTCTCTCGGTCGCAAAGGCAACACGGATGAAAACCTGCAGTCCCCTGGGAATGACGAAAACGTCAATCTCTGGCCGTACATTATGCAGGTAAAAATGTGGAGCTGCCAGATGCTGGGTGGGCACGAGGCGGTTGACGTGGAGACGTGACTGGGCAGTGCCCTGTGTCCTCACATAGTGCTGTCCCCAGATTCTTGAAAACCGTGACTTGAAGCAGAACAGCGACTGGGAAAGATGGGTCCTGAGTGACGTCTTTTCAGTGTTGCTGGGATTCTTCTTTTTTTAAAGATTTATTTATTTACACGTACAAGAACTGGGGTACAGGCCAGAGGTGTGGGGGGCAGAGGATCCACCAGAGACAGAGTGAGGAGCAGAATAGGCAGACTGACTGAGATACACCACTGAGGGGAGCAGCGGGGAGACAGGCAAGGTCTGCTGCGCCGTGTGGGTCCCCTGCCCGGCCGGCAGCAGGGACCGAACCGTGCTACAGCAGCTGCGGATGCTTCACAGTGCAGTGCTTAACCCACTGTGCCACCAGGGAGCCCCCTCTTCTTTTTTTCATCATTTTAACAAAATGACGTTGAATGAGGCTGTGCCTGGCAAGGCTGAACACACTTATCCCCAGGGGCCCGTCCATTCCATTCCAGGTGTAGACCCAAAAGATGCACGTGCGAGTGCCCACACGAGGCCCAAGAACATTGGGGGTCCCCAAACTGGCAAGAGGCACAGCGTGGGCATGTCTCAGCCTGGATGTGTCACAGCCTGGGCGTGTCTCAGCGTGGGTGTGTCTCAGCCTGGGTGTGTCTCAGCGTGGGTGTGTCTCAGCCTGGGTGTGTCACAGCGTGGGTGTGTCATAGCCTGGGTGTGTCTCAGCGTGGAATTGTTCCAGCTGAGGCGGGGAGGTACAGGCCGCTGCTACATCCCAGCACCACAACAAGCCCCATGCACTTCCAAGTGGTTCAAAAGAAGCCGGGCTGGTACATACAGTAGGCGCCGCCTGTATGCGGTGCAGGAGGGGACAGAGTAATCGCAGGGGCGGGGCCTGTGACCGCGGCGGCTGCAGGTGGCCGCTGGGGCTGCGGTCTTCTCTTCCAGGGGAGGGCGGAGGCTCGCGTGGCCACTCAGGGAGACTCGGGCCTCGAGGTGCAGGCGCCTCTCCCGGTGCGAGTCACCTGCGGTCGCGGCTGACCTGACAGAGCAGGCGTGAAGTGCGGGCGGCCGCCTTCGGCCTCTCGCCTCCTCCCTCCGCCTGCGGCTGAGGCTGCGGCCGGTCTGTGTCCGAGGTGCCGCCTCCCCAGCGCTGCGCTGTGGCTCTGGGCGGCTGGCGCTCAGGTCCCGCTACCTCGGCTGCTCGTCTGGGACGAAGCGATGATGGCGGCCGGCGCTGCCCGCCTCTCGGCTGCCGTGAGGGCGGAGGCCTGACTGAGTCTGCGCCGGGACAGAGGGACGGCCGGGCCGGGCTGGCGCACGCCTCCGCGGCACCGGACTCCAGTGTCCAGTGAGACACCGGACCCCACCTGAGGTGCGAGCCCCGAGGGGGTGGGTCTCGCGGGTCTTCCTGGGACGCAGCCTGGCCACACCGGCATCCGGGAAAACTCTCCAGGGAGCCGAGTGGCCGGCCCCTTGAGGGGAGCCTCCCGGAGAGCAGGTGAGCCAGGGCACCGCCGGGAAGAGGGGCCGGGCGATGGGAGGTCAGCACCTCCTCAGCTAGACCGAGGCTGCCCGGGCCCCGCCTGTCTGTGGCCAGAGGGGCTGCTGCTCCGAGGACATACCCAAGGCCGACGGAGCCTCAAGGCGAGGAAGCCAAGGCCCACCTGGATGTGGACGCCTGTAGGGTCAGTGAGAGTGGTCAGGTGCGCCTGCCCCCCGCCACGGGCGTCGATGAGGGGCACCTGCGGCCCTGCACGCGGGCCTGACGGCAGCCCCTCGAGGCAGTGGGGCGTGCGCAGGTGGGCGCACTGGGCTGAGGCACGTGCGTATAGGGCGGGTCAGGAGGCACCAGCAGAGAAGAGAGAGCAAAGAGAAGAAAGAGATGTGGGAGCAGAGCTAGCAGAGGCTAGAGAGTGAGATTTGCGGGGGGCTGGGAGCCTGCCAGTCCTGGCCCCCGCCCCCCGCCTGCCGTGCACCTGGTCGCCTCTGATGTAAAGAGCAATAAAAGCCTGAAAAGGCCACCGAGGGCCCCAGGCCTCCTCCTCAGCCGTCTCTGGAGCCACGGAGAAGCTGCCCAGCCTGCTGGCGCTGCAGGGCCCTGCCTGCTCCCCTCAGCTGTCCTGGCCAGGTGGCCGGCCTCCTGGTAAGTGAGGCTCTCTTCCTGCCGGGAGCCTGGCTTGCTTGACAGTTACGCCCAGACCAGCAAGCAGCGCTTCCCTGGCGCCGCTGACCCTCCAGCAGCCCCCATCCTCCAGGCCCAGCGGGCCGCAGGTCAGGTGCTGGCGGTCGCGCTGGGCGGCAGGCGGGGCACACCGCTGCTTTGCTCCCACCTTCCCCTGTGAGCTCTGTTTGGCAAGACGTGATAAAAAAAATCTTTTAATCTTTGTCACTGTGGGTAGGCAGAGAGGCCAAAAGTCTCCATGTTTTAAAGGGAAATTTTAATTAGTATGTAAATTCGGCTCTTGGCATTAAAATGTCATTTGCTAAGTAAATGTTGCTGCACTCTGAGTTCAGGTATTTATTTGATCCTGTCCTGCCAAGGTGCCTTTGTGGGTTTCCTGAGTGTGTAATAACAGCATTTCAAAAACAAAATGAAATTCTCCCCCTGTTACAACGCTCCGGGTTAGGGCTTCGCCGCCGGCGATGTGACTGGAATATTTTAAGGTGGCAGCCGCGGTCTCCGGCAGCTGCACGCCAGCCCCCTCCCGCTGACTGTCTGAGTCGGCCTCTGGGGTGGTGCAGGAACCCTCTCGCGCCCAAACCCGCCTCCCAGCCCCAGCTCCGCTGCCGCCAGCTACCGGGTGGGGGGGGCAGGACCTCAGGGGAGGGCCGCACCGAGCGACCAGGCCTCCCCAAGGTCCGGGAAGCCCGCGTGGCCCCTGCAGAAGTAGGAAGACCATGGGGCCACGTTTCCTGAGCTCCAAGATAAGCCATCACCCAGGGCGAGGGCTCCAAAGAGAAGGCGCCGGCTGTCCAGCCGCTTGCTGCCCTGGAGTCCCCCGCTGGGCTCAAAGCCCCTCAGGCTGTTAATGAGGCTTCCCGAGCTCTCCCTGGGCGCACTGTGTGTGTGTGTGCACGTGCGTGGGTGTGCAGGTGCCTTCCCGATCAGCTAGGATCTGGAGCACGGCCACTGCCTGAGCCGGCTGTGTGCACACACACGCGTGTGTTCGCATGCAGGCACACATATGTGCACACGTGTGTGCATATTGGGGGTCATTCTGAACAGATTTACCAACATTTTGCAAACATTTGGTGCAAACATTTACCAGCAAGCACCTATACCAAATGTACCCCAGATACGTGCCCTCACTCCCACCCCCCAACCTTCCAATCCAACTGGGGGGCCTTGCAGACTTGGAGAGGAGCTGGGACAGAGGTGCCAGGAGCCCTGCCACTCCCGGGCTGTGAAACCCAACTCCCCAGTCACCCTCCCCCTGCCCCCCAGTCAGACATCAGTGCCATCCGCCTCGGGGGTGCTGAGCCCCCAAACCAGAGCATCCTCCAGGCAGCCACGGGTCGCCGCCGGCTGGGGGCAGAGGGATGGCAGGGAGAGCAAAGCAGAGATGGGGTGAAGTCTGCACCCCGGAGTCCCGCCCAGCCGTCGGTTACACCTGCGGGGTCCTGTGCTGAGTGTGGCTGTGACAACACTCTCCCCTGTGGCTGCTGGATATTTAGACAGCAAAACCCAAACAGTCCTCCGCACCCGCAGCGCAGGCCCGGCCGGCTCCGGCCAGCAGCTTCCTGGCCATGGGCACTCACCCCGCACCCGCCCTCCGGGGCCACGCTGAGCACACAGAGCCTGTCTCAGAGCTGGGGGCCCGTGGGGGCTGCCAGGTGGCGCTCAGCAAGGCGGGGGCTGGCAAGCAGCAGCCGGACTGCGCTGGGCTTCCGGCTCGTTCCGAGTGGCCCCGCTGGAGCGGCTGGCCGCGCGGGAGCAGGAGGGCCGGCGTGGCGCTGCCTCCCCAAAGCACTGAGCGCCCTTCTTGGTGGGACTGGCCCTGCAGGCTGCAGGTTTCCAGAGTCCATGACCAGGTCTCAGTGTTTTTAGAAAGCAAAGAACCGGGAAGGTGCAAAGCTACTGCAGATGGCTTGGGCAGGGTCTCGAACCGGGGTGGAGCCACGTGAGGCTGACCCGCCTCCTGCCCCCCCACCCCGCTGGCCTGTGCAGGGGCCGCCCGGTCACGCCGGCGGCCAATGCACCCGGGGAGCACGCCGTCCGCAAGGACACGCCACGGGGAAAGGCCGAGTCAGCTCTTCTGGGCCCACGCGGTCAGCATCGCCAGCGGAGCTTCGAAATTGCTGCTGCCGCGGCCACCCTAGGGAAGCCGGAGCCTAGGGGGTTGCTGGTTCCGGAAGCCCCTCCCCGGCCTCCTGCACAGCCAGGGCCAGCGGCAGCCGCTCCTGGGGGGCTGACAAGCGGCAGCACCTTCTGCAAAGGAGCCAGAACTGCCGGGAGGAAGCTGGGGCCCCAAGGAGCAGGAGGAGTTTGGACAAGGTCAGGGGGACCCACCTGGGCTGGCTGCAGCCTGGAGGCAGGCACCGCGGTCCGAGAGCTCAGGCCCCAGCGTGCGCGAGAATCCCCTCTCAGCACCACGCTTGGCGCCCGGCGCCAGGCTCAGGCTGCAGCTCCTGCCGCAAACAGGAGTCCGCACACGCCTCTCGCCCGTCCGTCCGTCTGCCCCGCCGACCTCCGTGGCACCTCCCCGTGCCCACGGCCGAGCGCCACTCTGCATTTGGGGACGCAGCAGGAAAGAGACGAGACCCCTGGCCTCAAGAGACTTCCAGTGTAGGAGAGGAGACAACAGAACCCAGGCCGCGCGGCACTCAGCCAGAGACCCGGAGCAGGTCCCCAGGGTAATCTCGGCTGGACTGCACTTTGCCATTGCCACGTCTAGGCCCAAGTCATGGGCCGCGTGCAAGGAGCTGGGGGGAGCCCAGGTCTCTTGAGCAGGGGACGCAGGGTGAGGCTAGAGCTCGGAAACTCAGTCTTGGGGTGAAGAGTGCGGGGCGGGGCGCCCACACGGAACAGCAGCCCTCACTCCCAGCTCAGCTGCCTGGGCAGGGGCAGGAAGGGACTCCGAGGACCCCCTTTGAGAATGCCGGCAACGGGATAAGCTCCTGTCCACCTGTATCATCCCGGTGGAATCCTGGCCCCCGGAAGCCCCTGGGGTGCCCCATCTCTGGGGCAGGAAAGGTCCAGCTCGGCAGGCCTGGGGCCACTTCCCCTGGGGGTGCCAAGAACCCAGCTCCCCGCAGAGGCTGAAGTTACCTCTGCAGCTGCAAGAGGCCTCTGACCTGTCCGGCAGACACCGCTGGACGCCCCTCAGGCTTCTGTGTCCATCCGGCTTCGAGGGAAGGCAGAAACTGACACGGGATGACCATTCCAGACCAGCAGTGGCCATTGCTTCATGGAAATGTGTCCCAAATATCGCAAGGGCCGTGCTCACGCACCAAAACTTTGCTGTTGGTTTGAAGTTCAGACTTACCCAGAAGTACTGCACCTTAAACCTGCAACATTGGGTCCTGACAGTCCCTCATTTCTCTGCAGCTGCCCTCTGGCCGCTGGCGCCTGGACTGTCCACAGCAGACCTGGAAGTGTCTGGGGACGCCTGAGCCCCCGAGGAAGGAGTAAGGGGGTGTGACGCCCCACCTCCCTGCCCTCTTTGATTCCAGACAATGCACAGCGCCTAGAAGTTTGCTTTAGTCCCCAACGCTTAGCAATAAGTTGTTTTTCCATAAGTGGGTTCCCATAAATTGTCAGTGCCTTCCTTTTCCCAGAAGCGTGACCACTTGGCGAGGGGGTGAGCAGCCATCAGAGACCCCCCCACCCCCAGGGAGCACCGTGTGTGTTCCCCTCCTGCGTGCCCCCCTGGCCGGGGCCTGGGGGGCCTTGCAGCGCCCGGAGCCCTGGCACGCCCCAGCCCCCTTCGCTCACCCCAGCTCCTGCCTCCTTCCCGTGCTGCTGCAGCCTGCTCTGGGCGCTGCTCCCGACCGAGGCCGCTGTTGCCACCGCCGGGACCACAGCACCTCACCACCAAGCGCCATGGCCCCACCCCGCGTGCGTCCTCCGGCCTGGCCGGGCTCTCCCGTCCCAGCCCGCCCTCACGCCAGCCCCGGGTGCGAGCGCCTCTTGCTTCTCCCTGCCTGACTCTACGCCCCGCTCCCGGAACTCCAAGGGCGAGGGGAGCCGCCGCTGGGCCTCCACAAGACAGCACAGGGGGTGCTCTGTCTTTGGGGCATCTTCTGAGGGCGCCCGGGTCTCTGCTCGGTGGGAGCTGCCTGCGGGTCTGACGGGGCACTGGCCACACGCTGCCCGCCGAGCCGGCTCTCTCCTCCTCTCCTAGCCCTCCGTAGTAGCTGAACCCTTTCTCGTGTGTTCACGTCTACGCTTGTGGTCTGTCTGTGTTCCTAGGCGCGCGGGGGAGGACTCAAAAACCGGCCCCCACCCCCGTTGTCCGTAGCGAGCTGACTCGGGCTCCGAGAGGCTGAACCGCTTGCCTCGAGCCGCACGGCCTCCCGGGAAGTCAGAGTGGGACTGGAACCCAAACCACCCGAGCCCGGCAACGGACACCCCTTAGGGACACCCCTTAAGCTGCGAGAGACACCCCCGTCCCCATCAGCCACCCCAACAGACACCGCTTCAGTGGGGGAGAAGTTGGAAGTCCATCAGGTCAGCAGGGTTTAAACAGAAGCCCCGGCAAGAACCCTGGGGTTCTCCCGCCGCGGGGGCCTGTGAACGATGCGCCGCAGCCCAGGTGCATGGTCGTGGGGAGCCGGGCACCCGGAGAAGTAAAGGATGCTCTGTCAGACTCGTCCCCCCCGCCCCGGCCGCCGGGCACCTCTCAGCACAGGCGACCGAGGTGCTCGTGTCTAGCTACCGCGGGGGCCTCCCCCGGCTGGGGATCACAGCGCCCGGCCCTGGCCTGTCCCGTGTTGCGTGGCCGCGTCCGTCCCGCCTGCTGGGGGCCGCACCTCGGGGCCGGGGCCCTGGGAGCCGGCAGCCCCTGAGACTCGGTGTGGCCCGGGCCCCCCAGGACCCCCTCAATCTCTGACCCGCAGGCCGGAGCAGACTGCGCAGCGGTCGGGGTGGAGGTGCAGGGCCTCGCGGGTGCTGTCCTCCCATAGGTCAGCTGTCCGGGTACCGCTGGGTCTCCTGCTGCCCCGGGCCTCCGGGGCCGCCTCAGCCCGCTCTGAGGAGGAGGCACAGCGCGCTCCAACCAGACGACCTTGGAGGCAGGACGCCGTGATCTGCGGCCCGGCCGGTGTGAGGGCTGCTGGTTTCCAAAACGAAGTGGGGTGCTCTCGCAGCCTCGGGCCAGAGGTGGGCCTTTGCTCCCCTGGAAGTGCAGGCAGGAAACAAACCCGCTCTCCATTTATCAAGCCCCGTTTCGGTGAGAGCGTCGAGACCTGTGTGAGCTGGACACTGGCCGGAGGGACCGGGGGAGGTGGCCTGTCTCCCGGGGGGGTGAGCCCAGAGAGGACACGTGGCTGAGCTGGGCGTGTGCAGGTGGGGGGAGTCCAGTCCCTGTTTCTAGAACATTCTGGGACACTTACCCTCCAGTTGGAGTAGGGCTTCTTGACTGTGATGTTGACATTGCGCTAATTCTTCGTTCGGGCACTTCCCTCCATGTTCCACAAGGCCCAGCGGCAGCCCCGCCTCGGCCCACTGGAGGTCAGTGGTTCCGGCCTCAGCCCAGGGGTGACGACCAAACATCTCCTGACCTGACCCAGGTGCCCGAGGAGCCACTGACCCAGAGGCCAACAGCTCCTCTGTGTGTCTCGTCTGAAGAGCCCAAGGCCAGGGCCCCGGCTTTCCTAGAGCCGCTCCGGTCATCTTTTGGGAGGGCCAGTTTGTCCGCCCACCCCAGGGCTTCCCCCACCCTGTTCTCCAGTGTCCACATGTCAGGACACACACTGCCCCGTCTGTGTCCATCATCGCTGTGGCTGGACAGTCTGCAGGCCCTGCAGCGTCCAGCAGAGCACAGCCGGTGATCTCCCAGCGCCCTCTGGGTCCTGGCCCGAGTCTCCGTCGTCCTGTCTCGTGCCCTCCCTGCCTCTCTGGGCCTCTGGCACCTCGGGGCCTTTCACGTGCTGGCCATGGAGCCTGGAGCCTGCCCCCAGATCTGAAGGTGGCTGGTCCCTCCCCGCGCTGGGCTGCCCCAGGCCAGCCCCACCGTGTCTGGGAACAAAGGAAGCCATTCCAAAGCCTCCGGGCTTTTGTGGGCTGGCAGTCAGACAAGTACCAGAGAGACCGATGAGAGAAAACTCCAAAAAAAGTTTAAGGATGACCTGTCCACCTCCTGTGTCTGGGGGATGACCAGCGGGGCCGCGGCTTCAGGCGCCGTCTTAGACAGTGCAGCGAAGACAGACAGACTTCGTGGAAGAAAGGGCGGGCAGTGGACAGAGGGGTGCAGATTGGCCTGCCTTCTCCTTGGACGACAGAGGTGACTCCTTCCAGGGACAGTGGGGAGCTAGCTGCCCTTGCAGAGAGAAGTTTCCATGGGGTGTCCCAAGGGACCCGCCTTCTACCAAGGACGGGTCTGGGCAGACGCCTGCTCCCCGCAGCTGCCTTCCGCGCACCTGCTCCCCGCCCTCTCCACAAGGGCCTCCTCCACCCCCTCAGTGATGGCTCCACCTAGGGCGTACCTGCAAATTTGGGGTTCCCCCAAGCGCTCACAGAAGGCGCAGGCAGCTGCGTGAGTGAATGAGCCACTGCGCCAAGGAGGACAGAGCAGACAGCGATGGGGTGGTGAGGCGGGACGCACAAGGGAAGCATCAAGCATCGAATTTCCCACGTTCCCAGGACCCCACAGCCAGAGGGAGGGAGTGCACGGGAGCCTCACGCCATCAGCAGCTTCCGCTGCAAGCCAGGGGACACTGCAGAGACAGGGTGGCTGTGCCCCGTCGTGACAGAGACCCCCTGCCTGGGAGCGGGACGCCAGCCCTGGCCGTGTTCCAGGAGAGGACAGAGGAAGAGAGACCAGTCTGGACAGCTGAGGAGCCGTGGAAATGCATTTAAAATAGCTGTTCTAGCAGCTGCCAACAGATTACTTTTTCTGTGCAGACTAGATAGCTTTAATAAAAAATGAGAACTTCTCCATCTGCTCTTTAAAGATAAGCTCCCAGTTCCCCAAATCAGCGCGCGACAGAGGCCCAGGGGGCTCGGGAGGCTGGTGACAGCCGATTAACTCAGACCCGCCGTTCCAGATTCGTCCTGGGCCTCCCGGAAGCAGGAAGCAGCCCTGGAAGCAGAGGCCGCAGGGTGAGGCTTGGTTCGTAGGGACATCGCTGCCTTGGGGTGTCGGGCATTTCTCGGGCCCTCGGTCTCCCCAGGGGATGGCCCAGGCCCCACCCGCATCTAGGCCCTCAGAGCTCTCACCTGTGGCTTCTGAATTTTCCATGGAACTCAACGGACCCAGGGCAGGCCACGGGCGTTCCAGGCGGGGCAGCGCTCGTCTTCAGGAGACCCGCAGCTGACCGCCAGCCTGAGCGTCCAGTGCCTGTGTTGGCACATCCGAGGTCTGCAAAGAGCTGACTGGACGAGGCGGGAAGCTGGACCAAACCAGGCGCACAGAGCCGCAGTGGGATGGACGGGGGGTCACTTCATAGTAACATAGTGCGCGGCTCGGGCCGGGGCAAGCCTCCCAGCCAAGGGTGGGCACCGGGGGTGCAGAGAAGGCGGGTCCGGGAGACGGCCCAGCTGCCGCCCATCTGCACGGAGGGAGGGCCACTTCTCAGAGGGAGCACCCCCAAGTCTCCCTAAATCCTGAGAAGCCTCAGGACTGTGGTGTGGAGGCCATGAGCATCTCAAGTTGCCCTGTTTCTGGTGTCTGCACTTAGACTACTTTTAGACGTGTTCGGTCAGGAGCACCTGTTAGAGTTGATCTGGTGGGTCTCTGCACAGCCAGGTGTTACCTGTCCTCACCTTTCCCACGTCTGCTTGTCCACTTCTCCATAAAGAGTGGTTACTTTTATATATATATATACCATATAAATGGAATCCTAGAGCATATACCTTTTTTTTCAGTGGCTCATGCATTTTATGTTTTTCCCTTTACATATATTTGACATCAGTTGTGGGCCCCATGGAGTTCCCACCACCATCCCCAGGGCACCCTCCCCTCAGTCCCTCGTGCTTTTCCTGCCCTCGTCCCAGTTCCTCCCCACCCCCCCACACACAGTGTTTCTGGTCTGTCCTTGTCTTTTCGTTTTTGTTGTGCTGTGATTTTTAAAAATTTTTATTATTCTTTTCCTTGGTCTCTTATCTGGCTCCCTTATAGTCCTCCTAGAAGTGAAACCGTCCGGTATTTCTCTTTTGCCTTCTGACTTAGCTCGCTGAGCATCGTCCCTTCTAGCTCCACCCGTGTTTCTACAGATGGCTCCAGTTTGTCTTTTTGACAGCTGACTCATATTCCATCGTGTATGGGCCACATCTTCTAGACCCAGTCGTCTGTTTTTGGGCATTTGGGTTGTTTCTGGGTCTTACCTATTGTAAACAGTGCTGCAGTGAACATAGGGGTGCAGGTGTCCTTTGGAATCAGTGTTTTTGTGTCCTTTGGGTAGATTCCTGGGAGAGGGACTGCTGGAGCAGAGTGGTAGCTTTAAATCCACACCTAAGTGTCTCTGTCCCGCCTTTGGGGGTCGGGTGTTACCACATCAGCACAGAACACCGTGCTCATTTAGGTCATTACAGTGTCGGCACAGACGCCCCAGCCCCTGGGCCCTGCGGGGCGTGGTGCTGACCTGCCCGCGTACGCGCAGCCAGAGGTGGGCGGCCAGCATGACCGCAGGGCTGAAGGACCGGGAGGAGGGCTTGCAGGCCCGCTCCGGCCTGGCCCTGCTGCTGGCTGTGTGGGCCTGGGGCAGCCCCTCCCAACGGGCAGTCTCTGCAGATGACACGGGAGCACCGGGACTCTCGTGGGCGGCCGCCCCTCTGCAGCAGGCGTGCCGGCCCCTGGGGAGCCCAGCTCCGGACACCGAGCTCTGACCGGGGCCCACGTTCAGCAGGTTAAACGCCAAAGCATCGTTCCCGCTCGGGTCCAGGTACCCCACAGATGCTCGGGCCTTGCCGCCCCGGCTGGCTCACCAAAGGACGCTCAGAGGCCTCGGTGCCCCTCCACTGCGGGAGGGCCCTGCGCGCTGAGTCCTGCCGTGCTTGAAAAGCGCCTCTGTTGTCTCCTTGCCCCCTGCGGGGTGGCCCGGGGGGGCCTGGACCTCGCCTGTGGTTCCCAGGAAAGGCTCTTCCCAAGCTGCCCTCCCTCCCATGCGCGGGTCGGTAGGTCCCAGAACTCTCGGGAAATCACTGGAAAAACCCAAGACAAGCCTTGCTGTTCCCAGAGAAAGCAGGGCTTGAGGTCAGAGGTCAGGGTCAGGGCGAGGCTCAAGGGATTTGTGGGGGGTGGGACCCCTAATGGGCCCGGGGTCAAAGCTGAGCCTCAGATGTCTTCGCTTTGGCCGGTTCCGGTTTGGAAGTCAGAAGGGCGTGACAGTCGCTCCCGGTTTCCAGCGTCTTCTGGAAGCAGCACAGGCTGTGGCCCTGTCCACCCAGGGACCCCCGGGCGGGCTCCCAAACCTCCGGCAGGACTCCCTGCGGGTGCTGGGCTCTGGGTGAGCTTGGGCTGCACCGAGGACGGCAGCGGCCAGGTCGGCCCGGGGCCCAGCTCAGCTCCGACTCGGAGTCCGAAAACCCTGGGCCCCCGGGTGAAGCCGCACGCAGGCGGAGCGAAGGCCTAGGTGCAGAGGGTTCTCTAGGCGCCGCGGCTCGTGGTGGTCCTCCCACCTGTCTGTGTCTCCCACCCAGTCAGTCGCTGGCCTGAGCCCCCACCCCAGAGGTGACGGGGTGAGATGAAGCAAGAGCCCCCGTGCGTCAGGCCAGCACGTCCTGGAAGGCACGTGGGGCAGCCCCCCGCTCGAGAGCGGCCCGTCCCGCACACACTCACACACACGCTTGTACACTCGCATGCACGTGCCCCAGGTGCGTGCCTGTGCAATCTCACGTGTGTGCACACTGGACTGGGGGGTGAGACGCCCACACGCCGCGGCCTGGGCCACTCCCGTCCTCACATTGTGCAGCCTCTGCCAGCACCACAGGCCGCACGGGAGCAGGGGCCGCCCTTCCTCCCGGCCAGCGGGCCCAGGGCCTCTCACCTCTCAGGCCCCAACCCTCAGGGCACGCAGGGCCTGCGGGACACTTGTTGGGACTGCCGGCAGGATGACCGGGTGGAGCTGAGGAGCCGTCTGGGCCCAGGACGGCTCCTCAGGGTCTGGAGGTGACCAGAGCTCTCCCTTGGGTTGACAGGGCCTGCAGCAGTGGCCAGGGAAGGGTCATGTTGGGGAGACGTGGAAGCCGGCGGGGTGGCGCCCCCGTTGCCTGTCTCGGAACAGGCATGCGGCCCCGGGGCTTCGAGCGCACAGAAGTGGTGTCGCGGGCAGTGGGTGAGCGAGCTCCAGCCACTGGCCTCGGCTCTGGTCAGCTTGCGGTCGTCCCCCACGGGGTGCCATGAAGGCAGCCGGGTCCCTGAAGTCCCATCTCCTCCCGTTTATAGCTTGGCCGTAAAGCGAGGCTGTGGGCAGGACCCCAGCACGTGGGGGTGGGGGGCCCTGTCGGGGAGCAGAATTCTGGCTTCTTCAGCCACCGTTCTTTCCTTTATGACTTTTTGGTTTCATCATTCAAGAGACCAAAAGAGCCCTGGGGGCTCCCGGGGGTGCTGTGGCTGATGCGATGAGGGAGCCATGGAAACACGGAGGCGCTCTGGGGGAGCACACAGACCCCCAGCCTCCAGGACCCCAACCCCAGCTGCCTTACATTTCAGGCTTGCTTGCCACTTGCCTCTTTCCCCCAGGGCGCTTCGTGAAAGAATTAAAAATGAGCCCCGCGCCGAGGCGATCTGAGTACTAAGCGCGCTGGGATGGCTAGGCAGCCATTTGGAGAGAAGATAAAATTAATCCATTCCTCACCCCAGCGCAAGACCAACCCACACGGATCAGAAATCTACATGAAAAGGACGAAGCCGCGACGGGCTGGCAGGAATGTGGTGAATTCCTCTAGGCCGGGGAAAGGGAAGACTTTCTGTGATGAACAATCAGGTTGGACCATTTAATACACGAAACTAAAAGATGTTTACACGGCAAGTAACACCATCTGCACATGCGAACTGGGAGCGCACACTTGCCACACAAGTCACAGTAAGGCCGGCGTCTCGAAGTGCACAGAACACTTCACGGGCGGGCGGGCGGGCGGGCGGGCGGCCGCAGACGCACAGGGCGCAGGGGCACCACAGGCCACGATGGGCACCGGTCTCGGGGGCACGGCTCCCCGCGGCGAGTCGGGCAGAGGGCCTGCCCTTGCTGTAGGCCCCGCCCTGACCCCCAGGGCCGGGCCAGAGTGCAGAGGTCACCCTCGCCCTAGCTCATGCAGCAGGGTGCAGCGCCACTGGGCTGAATAAACCGATGGAAGAGAAACTCCAGGAAGTGATAGCTGACTCCTGGGGGTGGGCGTGGGGCTTTCTGGAAGGCAGATGTGCGTCTGCTCCCGAGTAAGGGCGCGTCACTGGGTCAGCTTCAAACACGTCTCATCAAACCAGCAAGGAAGGGGAAGGGGGGCCGACCCCACGAGCTCACCGTCGGGGCCTTGGGCGGCCCGGGGCGGGGGCGGGGCACTTCTGAGCAGAGGTCACAGGTGTGCTTGCAGGGGCGTGTTGAGTCCAGTGGGCCGGGCGGGGTCTGTGGCCTTCCGGAGCTGGGCTCTCGCTGGGGGGAGAGACAGGGAGCGGCCGGAGGCTGGGGTGCCCAGCGCGTGGGGCCAGAGGTGTGAGGCCAGGGCGAAGGAGGTGCTGCGCTGGCTCTGGGGAGGGGGCGTGAAGATCCAGCAGGGGGCTGCCAGCCACACGCAGAGCCCGCCAGCCTCTGCCAGCCCAGCAGAGCTTCCGAGTGGGGCCACCTGGAAGGGGCCCTCGTGGGGTGGCAACAGAGAGGCCCGTAGCCCGAGTGCTCCATTGTTGGCTTCAGAGCTTTCCGGAAGGCAGACCCTGAGCCAGCTGACAGCTGGGGTCTGAGTTGCAAGCGCGTGTCTGCACCGAGTCATCGGAGGATTCGAGATCCCCAGGTGAGTTCACATGAGCGAACGCACCTGTGCATAGAGCCAGGCACGTCATGGCATTTGTGCCGGCACACAGGCGGTTGTGCGGGCACGTGGGAGGTTGTGCAGGCACGTGGGAGGTTGTGCAGGCATGCCACTCTGTGCGACCAGATGTCAGAGGTTGCACTGTGAGCAAACAGGCCTCAGAGCAAAGGCAGCCTGGGGGCAGGGCCAGTGCCGGGTCTGGGCTGCTGGAACCTTCCTCCAGGAGAAGGAACAGGTGCCTCACAGGTCGGCCAGGTCCAGGCCCAGGGCAAGGAAGGTACTAGGTGCACCTCGGAAGTTGTCACCCCCAAAATAATGGTATGTTAAGAAAAAATGAGGAAGCGGCCTCATGAGAACACAGGAAGAGCTGGGAGGGGCTCCCCTGGCCCAACTGGGACAACGTGAGCACCCACAGTGGTTATAAACCGCTGGGGAGCGGGAGTCCGGGGCTGGCGCCGCGCCGGAGGCTGAGCACGCGAGGGTGTGCACAGAGACGCACGGCGCAGTCACACGACCGTCCTGCGAGCGTCGGCTTCGTGGGCCCGGAGAGGCCGAGCCCCTCGCCTGAGCCGCTGTGGGAATGGAGGTCCTGGGTGCCCAGAGGACCCAGAACCGGCTCTTCAGAGGTGACCGTGACAAGCAGCCCCCCAAGTTTGCAGACCCCCAGCTGGCAGAGAGCAGAGCAGAGTCTCCAACTTCCAGTGGGCGTGCAGGGGAGGAAGCAGGGTGGGGTGGGTGGGGCAACAGCCTTTCCCTGGGCGCAGAGGCGCGGCTCTGGTCCTGGGTGCCAGCTCGGGCCCACCCGGAAGCCTCATGACAGCTGCCCTCGACAGAGCCAGTGGGCGAGCTAGTGGCCAGCTAGCAAGTGGCCGGCTGGTCGGGTGTCCGTCCTCGCGGGTCTCCTTCTCCACGTTCACAAAGAAATAAAAGGCAGGCGGAGACCCCAAAGGCCGAGGCCCGTTTGCGGCTCCAGCCAGTCTGAACGCACCGGAACGGGCTGGTTCGTGTTGACTAAATGAGAAAGCTTCTGCGAGGCGCGTACAGCCCCCTCGTCTGTGAGCAGAGAGCCCCAGGCTTCAGGGGCATGGCGGCACGGGCTGAGGGTGAGCAGTGCGGCTGAGGGGCCTGTCGGGCGGGCCCCGGGTGCCTGGAGCCAGCAGACACCTGGTGCCCCTGGGACCCAGGCACCTGCCGGGAGGGGCGCAGGCTGCATCACGAGCAGTGCCCACGCACACTCGAGACAGACAAGAGCAGGGAGCAGGACGGGGCGGGAGGGCCGACCGGAGGCTCCGCTGCCCGCTCTGAGCCCAGCTCCTTGCTGAGAGCCCGCACGACTTCTCGCCAGCAACATAAACAGAGCGGCGGCCAAGCCCACCGCCAGAAACACGCGGTAATAAAACACAGCTGTCGGCCTGCACTCGAGTGGAGTTTGTCATTCTTGCCATCAGAAATGCTGACGGAGACAAAACTGTGAAATGAAAGCCAGTTTTCTTTCCCCCTAAAGAGGGAGGTTTCTGTGAACTGCAGTCTAAATATTCACTTAAAGCTCGAACAATCCATAAAAATAATTGAAGACAGAGCGCATCTTGAAAACTCATTTTGACCACGTTCGAGCGTCCTCGGCTGGTCCCGGCCCATATGGTCACTGTCTCCATGCGAAGTCCTCGTCCAGATCGTGGAAACGCGCCCGTCCGCTGGTTGCCTGCCGGGGCGGGGGTGGGGGGCCGGGGTCGCCACGCGGGGCCCCCCTAGCTGACTCCAGTGGCGGCCGGGCGGAGGGCTGCTGGCGGCTGGTAGTTGGCTGGTCCGCCTGGGACCTGATAATGGTGAGAGCTCACGATAGTTAAGTGCAAAGAGAAAGATCCAGATGTGGAAGATGAGAAACATCTGGAGCCACAACTCATCCTCCCGCTCAAAGTCTCACATTCCCTGGGGTCCCACAGACGCTGCAGGAATGCGGGTAATGAAAACAAAGTTTTACGAGGATGTGGGGTGCAGAGAGAGCAGGAAGTTGAAAGGGCACAGTTGTAGGTGAGTGTGTTCTGGGGCGCAGGGATGGGGGGGGATCCTTTGAGGGATCCAGTCCTAGCCCAGTCCAGGGCTAGGGCACGGGCTATGCAGGGAGAAGGAAAAGCCAAGACAGGAGAAGGGGTGGGGCAGACAGGGCAGAGGGGGGGTTGTGAGCAAGGGGTGACTCCCCAGGGAACCAGGAAGGTGGGGAGATTTGAGGCCGGAAGACAGATTTATTTTGATCTCTACATTTCATTTTTAAAAATCACCTCGCAAAGCAAAGACACCTCGGGGCAGCGCAGAGGAGGGAGCCAGAGGTTTTGACTGAGACTCAAAGAAGGCTCCAAGGAGGTGGTGCCACTCAGAGTGGGTTGTTGAGGGGTGTGTAGGAGTTTTCCAGGCTGACCCACGCAGGGTCACAGTGTCTTGGGCTCATCCCCTCCTTTCGGGGTCTGGCCCCCTGGCGTGGAGATGCACAGGAGCATTTCTCCCCGCACAGGGGCATGCTCCCCGTCCGCTCCCCCACAGCACCGCATCCCGGTGCTGGCCTGAGCGTCACATTCGCAGGTAGCCGCTTAGGCACCTTCCTGCTGTGCCTCTGCACGGCTCACCGTGTGCCCGGGCTGCTTTGGTTGTCACCATCTTTCCTCATCGTGGAGCGATTGTTGTTACACCCCAAATCAGAGGGAAGACCTCACACCGGGGATGGACCCCCTGGAAGTCCCCCGGGCAGGTGTTCTGGCTTTGAGCGGCTGCGGTCTAGGGCCCAGGGCCCCCGCTTCCCACTCAGCCAGGTGCCGAGCGCTGGAGAAGCCGGACCAGAGGTGGCCCAGCTGCAGGAGCTGCCCTGAGCCTCAGATCAGCAGGGCCTAAGGGCGAACACCTTGCCCTTGAAGCCTCCCAGTCTGGGGCAAGGCCGGCCAGTGATCTCCGGCAGTGGGCAGTGCCGAAGGCCCCACGGGCTGCAAGTGAAGCTGTAATCAAATGCTGGCGTCTTCTTAAAGGAGTCAGCGCTCAACAGGGGCCCCGGTGCTGTGCTGTTGGGCTGTGCTGTGCTGTTGGGCTGCCGGGCCCACGCTGGCTTCCACCGTCCCTGGCCCCGCTCTTGCACCCCCTCTGAGGGTGAAGAGTTCTGGGGCGTGAGGACCGAAGGCTTTTCCCTTTGACTAGCTTGTAACAGGCACCTGGAAGATGCAGGTCCGTCCTGGGGGCACCAGGAGCCCCCAACGGGGGAGCACACCTGGGCCGGGCACCTGAGCCGCACGGGCCCCACCTGCTCAGCCTCGAGAGGCCTCAGTGTGGCTGCCCGCAGCCCCGTTGAGGAGCGAACCAGACAGCCGGGTGGCCTGCACGCCCTCTCTGTGCCTAGGCTCGGGGGTGCGGGACCCACCGACGAGACACTGTTGTTTAAATCAATAACAGCGATTAAAGCTGAAGGTAAGCACACTGTCTTCCCACCTCACGGTTGGGGTAACCCAGACGCTGCGCGGACACAGCGACCTGCACTGGGGACCTCCTGCGTGGGGAGGGGTCGGCCCTGGCCACCCTGCACCCGGCGTGGGGCGCAGGGCAGGACGGGAACAGCTTTCGTTGAATTCTTCTAGGTGCATTTTTACCACGCAGGAGGAAGGTGCTGCGAGCCCAGAGCCCCCCTCCCAGCCAGTGCAGCCCCAGGGCCGCCCTGCCGGAGACCGGGCTTCCTCACGCAGTCGAGTAGGGCAGTTGTGACCACACGCTCATCTGGGCCTTCAGACGCTGACGGCGCACCTGCTGTGTGCCCTGTGCCGGACCCCCCAGCAGAGCCTTGGGCTCTCGGCTCAGCACTGACAGAGACCCCTGGACAGAGGAAGCAGACCCGGAGGTGGCGGTGCTTGTCCACAGCCACCACGCGGTCAGCAGAGGAGGTGGCTTCGGCCCATCCGCCCGGCCTCCACCATCGCAGACGGAAGCAAAGGCCCAGGGGCGAGAGGCCGGGCGGGCAGAGCGAGGCCTGCCGGGCCAGACGGCTGAGCCTGGAGCCGCGCCCTGCCACAGTCGGAGGCCCCATGGTCGGGGGCTGGGTGGCAGGCTCCCGCCCCAGGCTGCTGAAGCCCTCCAGGCCCAGGGCTCAGCAGAGCGGTGTTCTTCCTTAAAAGGAAGCCGTATTTGCAGAAGGAGCCACATTTGGCTGGCAAAACCCATCCAATCAAAAGTTGCACCCAAGTTGTTAGAATTCAAACTCAGATGTCGATTTCAACTCCTATCTCACGACTATTTTGAGCCCAGGAAAGCCCACAAGTGTGTCTATTCTGAGACAACGACACAAAAAGATCCAGTTAGAAAAATGTTCAGAGAAACTTGGGAATTATAATCACTCCTACACCCGAGAGCATTGACTGTTCTCATTTTATAAAGTGGCTTGGCAGAAACCGCGTCTGAGCGCCCTGCCCAGAGGTGGGGGCAGTGTTTCTAATAGCGGCAGGTGCCCCTGCCACCCGGCAGCGGTCGGCTGTGGGGAAGGGCCCGGGCCTCATGGACAAGTGGGGCCCGGGCACGGTGGGCAGGGGCCACGGGCGGCTCCAGGAGATGAGGAGGAGACGAGCGGCAGGGGTCGGGGCCCAGGGCAGAGCGAGGGCAATGCCGCCAGTGGCCACCACTTAGCGACCGTTCTCTGTACCACGCCCAGGACTTGCATGAGCTCATTTCATCATCGATGCAACTGACCCCTTGCAAATGACCCGCTCGAACCCCCTCTTGCAGCCGGGAAGGAGAGGCTTAGCGATGCCTAAAGTCGCAGAGAGCAAAGCCAGGATTTACACCCTGGGCCCTGGTGACCGAGTGTGCCCCCCTCTGTCCTTCTCAGACCAACTCGGCGGCTCCGATGATGGCCCCCAGACAAGGCCAGGCCTGTTCCCCGGCACCAGATGTGGCCTTCTGGGAAGGAAGTTTGTAGCTTAACTAAGGTGCGGTTAAGCTGAGGCTCTCCGGGGAGCGCCCTGGGTCTCCGGCACCCAGCCCCACGTGGCTGTCTTGCTTGGAGCCGCACACAGAGGCAGCGTGGAGGGGGCGCGTGCGGTGGCGGCAGAGCCTGGAGGGCCACGGCCACAAGCCAAGGGAGCGGAAGCAGCACGCCGAGAGGCCGGCTGTGTCTCCCCTCGGACCCCGAGGACGGGGCCTGCGTCCTTGATCGGCAGCCGGGCCGCCAGAAAGGAAAGAAAGATCCTGTTGTTTCAGCCGCCCGCTGGGGCCCGACTGGCCAGCAGCCCCGCAAGGTCAGCACTTCTGGGTAGCAGCTGAGGACGCCGCGGCCCCGGGCGAGGGCGCTGTTGGCAGCCACGGGGGTGGCCGGTCAAGGACTCGGCCAGGTCTCGTCCTGCTGGACTGGACTGGATGCCCCTGGCTCTTCCCACCAGCTGTGCAGCACTCCCCAGGAAGGGGCATCTCTGGGAGCACCTTGGGGTTCAGGAGAGAAAGGCTGACAGCAAATGGGGGCCCACCCCAGGACACGGCGTGGGCTGCTCGCCTGCCAGGGCCCTCGCTGCCCCGGCGTGGTCTCGAGCTCACGGGCGAGGAGGACCGGTGCGATCTCTGCAGACCGCTGCCTCGCGTCCGAGAGCGTGCAGTCTCCACCCTCCTTCTAGACGTTTCCTTCCTTCCTGGAAGCAGCGCAGAGTCCCAGGCAGGGGTGCGTACAGCTGAGGACCCTGGACGCGCTGTGGGTGGGGCCTCCCGCCGTGCGGCCTCCGCGTCTCGTCTCCGTCGCTGGACAGTGGCAGCCAGGAGGGTGGCCCGTGGCAGGCGGGCGTGCAGAGCCACGCTGGCGCGGGCAGGTCCCAGCTACTGTCGGCCGCAGGCTCAGAGCCCCGGGCGCGGCTGCCGGCTGCCCGCACCACACCCGACTCCCACGCAGGTCGTTAAGCAACAGTGGCCTTGAGCTCTACCCGCCCCTGGGCATGACCTCACGAGGTCCTCACTACCCGTTCTTGTCCCCCGCCTGCTGGGGAGCATCCCTCCCACCCCCGCCTCTTCCCCTCCCACCCCCGCCTCGTAACCCCAGCACCCTCACGCTGGTTCTTAGCATCCATCAGCTTTGTAATTTATTTTACCGAATCACTGCCGTGGGGATAACGTCCAGCATCTGCTCTCACTGTCCTGACTGGCTTGGCTACTCAGGCTCGCCCAGCACCCCTCCACCTCGCTGCAGGCGCCTGCACTCTCTCCCCTGTGGCCGACAGTGCGGGCTCCCTAGCGAGGACGGAGCCGTGTCCAGTAACTGTCTACCCGCTGTGGGGGCGCTTCCGCGTCCTCGTGTGCAGGCTGCACTCAGAGTGCTCAGTCTCTGTGTTCCCGGTTCACGTCCCCCCCAAGGGCCCATACTTAGAAGGAGCCGAGCCCCGTGCCCGCTGTCCCGGCATCTCAGCACAGAAGTGTCTCCCGGGACGTGGACTCCGGCCTGAAACGGAAACCAGGACCAGAGGAGCTTCCGGCCCAAACCTGGGCAGCCAGTGGGGATCAGCTCAGGGTCTCTCCCCACCACCTCCACCTGCCGCCAGCCCCCAGAAGCCGCGCTGGGGAAGAAGGGGCGACCTCAGCCTGAACCCCCCTCTTTCTGCAGCCCTGTACGCCGAGGCCTCCCAAGACCCCGTCAGTCCCCATGGAGCTGCGGCCACACTCGTCTGCCCGCACCCCCAGGGGCTGGCACGGACTCTGGAAATACTCACGAGCGTTTGTGGGAAAGAGAAGCGGGTCATTCGGCTGCATCTGGCACAGACGCGAATCCAGACCCACACCCTGCGCTGAACCAAACCCAGTGCAAACACCAGCCTGCGTCAGGGCCCCTCGGCACCCACTTGGAGCCCCAGCCTGAGCCCCTGCGAGGACGTGCAGGAGACACAGGAGGAGGAGGAACGGCTGCACCCCAGCGGCGCTGCACCCCGGGTTAAAGACACCTCCTCATGCAGCCTTGAGAATGCGATGGTCAGCGCCCCACCCCCACACGCCCTCCTCCGGGGCTCGGCGGCCTGACGGTGAGCTTGCTCTACCGGGCAACGGCCTCCAGTTCTGGGTCCAGGAGAGGCTGCCACGCGGGCTGGCAGGAGGGTGCCCACGGGGAGGCCACCGGCCAGGCTGGCCCTGCAGGCGCGGGGGACCTGGGAGAGGCAGGCCCAGAGGCCCCATGCAGCATGGGTCGGACAGGGCCCCTTATTCCTTAGCAGAGCTTAGGGCACGCCATTCGGCCTAATGCTGACGCCTCCGCCTTGCTTGCTCTGAGGGGAAGGGCAGCCCAGCCAGCTGGGGGTGACCTCACCCAGCCTGGAGGGCTCCGTGCTAGCCCCTTGCTCTGCCGACTCAGCGTCTCGGGTGGGCGTCCAGCAGGGAGGTGCCCCGCTGCCAGGGAGCCCCCGCTTCCTGGGCCTGGAGAGCCCTCCCCACCCTGGCCTGTGTGACTGGCAGGGACCTGGCCCTCAGCCCGGGGCGGCGGGTAGGGGCTGATGTTGGCCTCCAACTCTCCTGGGCCCCCAGCAAGGGCTCAGACGGGGGCCCCAGCCCGGCCAGTGGCATCTCAGCAGAACGTCCTCCCCAGGCACCCCTGTGTGAGGGCCACCGAGTGAGGACCCCCAGACCCCCGTGGTCCCAGCTCCCATCTCGGGCTCCTGGCCCAGTTCCAGATGAGCGGTGCTGAGAGAGTCTGGGCCGGAGGCCGGCAGAGCCCGCTCACACCCAGGGAGACCCGGACACCTGCCCCCTGGGCACGCTCCCTTTGTCCCGCTGTGCAAGGAGACCCCGAGGCCATTTCAGACCTCACAGGGGCCTGAGGGCCTGGGCACATGGCACTGGGCCAATCTCGCCTTAGCTGAAGTGCCCAAGGAGAGGCTGTGCCCAGGCCGCACAGCAAAGGCCTCCTCTGAGCAGCCCTGGCCTGGAGGCAGGTGTGGCCGGGGAGGCAGGACGCAGAAGAGGCGCGAGGGGGCCTGGCTGCCTGGGCTCCTCCAGGGCCACCAGAACCAGGCTCGGCACTGCCCGCGGCGGGAAAGGGCTGGGCAAGGGGGTGGCCACGTGCAGAGTGTGGGCCCATTTGTCCCGTGCCCTTTGGGTCATCAGAGGCTGAGGACATCTGCTTCCGGCATGTGCCCTGCGAGCACCCGGGGACTGGGGACCCCCAAGGCAGACAGGAAGTGGGGGGTAGGCACTGCCAGGTGCTGGTCGGTCACAGCAGAGGTCTGAGTACGAGGCTGCCGGAAGACTGGAGTGCAGGCTCAAAGAGGGAGGTGGGAGTGGAGTGCAAAGAGCAAACCAGAGGGGTGCAGAGGCCCCCCTCGAGGGTCCCCAGTGCCCCCCACCCCGACCAAGAGCTCGGCATTCACAGGAGCCGCCATGTCCCAGGAAAATGACGCAGGAGCCCGATTCACGATGGCGAAGCTGTTCCGGATGGTGAGAGCCAGGCACCAAGCCACGCGGGGCCCTTCAGGCACAGGGGCTGCGAGCCCAGCCAGCCAGCGAGCGAGTCACGGAAGCTGTGCAGAGAAATCAGGGAGTGCTGCGTACGCTCCCCGCTGGGGGCTTCAGCTGCAGGAATAGGAGCTGGGAACTCCTGGACGGCAAAGCATGGGACGCACCTGCTTGGGATGGAAGCTGCACAGAGAACACCGTGTTTGGTCCTAGCTGCTTCATCAGGCCCCTGGATCCAGCCATGCCTGAAGCCAGAGATCTCTAGCCCTGTTTTCTTCAGCCAGTATCACTCAGTTTTCGTTACTTGAAATGGAGAGTCTTGTGACAAATGAGCCGTTTGGGATACCGATCCTTTGTGACTACTGGGAAGACAGAAAGCCTTTGAACCTGGTTCAACAGCCAGACCCAGAAGAACAGGAACAGAACTCCAGGCAGCTTGAGAGTAGGGAGCACGACTGGGCTCTGGGGAACGTCCACCCTAGGCGCCCTGAACTCCACCACAGGCAGTTGCCGGCAGGAAGACGCTCGAGTCCGGCCAGGACAGGTCTCCTGAATGACTGCACGGGCGCCATGGGGCACAGGCTCTGGGGCAGTTACGGGGCCGCTCGGGGCTCCACAAAGACTGGACGGAAGGACACCCAGGGCAGGACGAACAAGGCTCGCCCAGCTGCCCGGTTCCCACACCGGAGTGTCGGGACAGCCTGGGTCTTCCAGGTGGGGGCAAGGTGCCGGAGGGGCACACGAGGGCAGGAGCGAGGTTGTCTGGGTGCAGACAGCTGCTCCTCCAGCAGTGACAGATCTCACGGCATTTTTAGGTACGAGCCCAAATCGGGAGTGTGCGGGGAGACGCCGCACTTCCGCTCGAAGCGGGGGCCTCGAGCGAGCATCAGCTGAGGGGGACTTAGGAGGGGGAGTGGCGGGGGGGCTTCAGGTGAGCAAGGTGTGGAATTAGAAATTCTGAGTGTGGAGCGAGATGAGAGACGGGAACAGTCAGGGAGGCGGACAGAGGCGGGAGCGAGGAGGCGAGAAGGGAAAGCAACGCGGGAGAAAGTCGGGGAAAATTTTCCACTGTCTTCCCCGTAAACCTTCCTCCCAGACAGGCTTCTCCATCTGAGAAGATGTGTTTTGTTTGATGTGTTTTCCCATCGCCAGGGAGCTGTCAGCTACAGATGTGTGGTGTGAAGAGTCAGGGTCTTCAACCCTTGTGGGTATTTTGGAGGACATAGCTGCTAGTCTGCTAGGCCTCCCTGTCAGATCCTTCAGTTTGTCCTGTGGACCTTCAATAGGACGGCGTACCGGGAGCGGCCGGGCAGTGCGGCCATCTCATCTCTCCTCACTGGACAGCCGTTCTGCAGCCCAGAGCCTGGAGGTACATCCCCTCTCGGTGGCCCGTAAGATCTGTCCACAGGCCCCAGTGATGGAGGAACGATGGGCCTCGATGGGCCTTCCACTGAATTTGCAGGTGATCAACAGTGACAGTGCCATGGATGTCACCTGGCGAACACGCCCGTCAGCGCAGCCCCCAATCAGGAAAGAAAGTGTCTCTCTGGACACCGACGGCCAGCCCGTCCCCCTCACATTGCCGTTCTGTTCTTCAGCTATTACGAGGCATGCAGGTGACACCGGGCAAGGACGATGCGGTCCTCCGGGATCATCTCCTCCCGGCTCACTGCGGCCCTCTGCCCATCTCACAGGTGACCAGCCTGTGCCCAAGGCACAGGTATGGTGGGGGAGAGACCCAGGCCCAGCCCCCACAGGCAGGGTCCAGAGCACATGCCCTTCCTCACTGACCAAATGCTTCCTCTAATCGGTGTCGATCACAAAGGGCATGATGCATCTCCAGCCTGACTGGCCATCACCACTGGTGCTGAGGCACACAGTAGGTTCACATGCGCACAGTGGGTGCACGTGTTATTTGGTGGAGGACATACTGCCTGTCCCTCTGGACGGTCACCTTGTGCAAGCATGTGGCACAGCTTCCCCAGGAAACAGCAGAGAGGGCTTTGCAGAGCCAAGAGCCAAATGGCTTCACCTGGGCCCCTACCTGGTCCCCGAGGACCATGGGGCAGGAGGTCAGCTAGGGCCGTGAATCTGGGAAGCAGGTAAGGGGTTCCTGTGTCGGGACAGCAGGGTCATCACCTGCTCTCAGGAGCCAGGGCTGCCTTGGGCACTTCCAGGCCTCCCTGCACTTGGGTGGGCCAAGCTCCAGGCTGCAGGAAAGGTGAGGGTGGAGGGGCTGAGGGTGGAGGGGCACCAGCTCAGGGGACTTAGGGAACCAGTGAGCCAGAAGCTTCTGCCCCAGAGTCGAGGGAGGCAGAAAGGTGGCCACACTTTTGAGGGTACACTATTTGCCATGTCTGTTGGTTCTGAGAGCTATGACGGAACCCCAGAGGTGGGGTGGCTTACATATAACTCTGGGCTGGAGTCTGAGATCAAGGGGCTGGCAGATTCGGTTCTGGCTCATCCACACCATCTTCTCGCTGCAGGAGTGAGAGACGTCCCCAGGGCCCCCTTCTATAAAGAGCACCAATCTGCTCATGGGGGCCCCGCCCTCATGAACAGACACCTCCATCACATTGGGGGTGAGATTTCAACATATGAATTTGGGGGACACAAACGTCCTGTCACAGCCAGACTCCCTGTGACCGTGAACGCACCAGTCCCCACAGTAACCACGAGCGTGGCCCCGCATGAAACGGAGGCACAGAGCGGCTGCCCCCTGGAGCCGCCCACCTGCAGGTCGCAGACTGTATAGACGTGCCCGCAGCCTGCATCTGAGCCTGTGCTCGGAGCCGGGGCTCAGGGCTGGGAGTCAGGCGGACACATGGGGCGCCCAGGCTGCACAGTTTGGGGGAGCATCCTCTTGGGGCCCTGAGGGTACAGCTCGGGGCCTGAGAGCAAGGCCTGCGTACGTTTTGCACTCTGGGAGCCTCCCTGGCTTCGTCCTGCTCCCAGCCCTGCTCGTGACTCCTGGAACATGCTCCCGAGTCTGCCTGGCAGCCGCAGGCCCCCAGCTGGAGCAGGGGAGGGGCACCTCCCCGAGGCCGGCAAGGTCACGGGCCTCCACACGCAGGAGGCCACTGGGGTAGGTGAGGCGATTATGCAGACGGCTTAAGCAAGAAATAATTTGTCCCTTTGATCTGAGTTTTTCAAGAGGCTCTAAGTAACTGGCAATAAACGACATTACAACTGGATTTAAACATGTGTCCGAGAGACTCCCAGTTTCCGCTCCAACACGCAGAACTCAGAAGTCTTCGTTCCCATCCTCAGCGCAGGAGAAAAGCTGAACCAGCTGAAAATCAGTGTTCCTCTTCAGGGGACCAAGGGCAAACGCCGCCCTGCAGACAAAACTCTAACTGTCCCCCGATATTTGGGACATCAGACAACACACGTCTATACAGCCAGCGGGTCATGGACGAAATCACAGAGAATATTAAAAAATAATTTGAAATCAATGCAATAAAAATAAAACACATCAAACTCTGTGGGGCGAGCTAACGCAGTGGGGAGCGGGAGGCCGGAGATTAAAATACATATATTAAAAAAGCGAAACTGTGGACTCAATTGTCTCCAGGAGGCAGGAAAAGAGCGAAGGAACCCAAATAAATAGGAGGAAGGAGCCAATAAAGGCAAGAACAGAAACAATAAAATGGGAACTGCATGGACAGGAAGGAAAGCGAGAACAGAGGATGTGATTCTATTCAAAGCTTCATAAGTCATTCAGATGTTCTAGAAAACCGTGGCTCCTATGCCAGCCAGGCCGGTGCAGAACACACCTGAGCCGTGTCCCACCTGGGGCCTACCTGACTCCGCGCTGTGGGTGAGGAAGAGCCTGTCTGTGGGTGGTCGGAGACGGTCTGTGCGTGGTATTTAGCGTGAAGGTGCTGAAGATGTCGATGGACCTGCCCCGTGAGCTCCTCGTTGGGCGGGTCTTGACCACTCACTGGCGGCTAAGTGCTGCCCCGGAGGCTGGAAGCTCCACAGACAGCAGCCTGAGTCATCACATCAAGCTAAACTTTCTGTGCAAAGGGGACCCAGGATGGCCCCGCTCCTTCTCTCTCTGTCTCTGTCTGTCTGTCTGTCTGTCTGTCTGTCTGTCTGTCTCTGTCTGTCTCTGTCTCTCTCTCTCTCTCTGTCTCTCTCTGTCTCTGTCTCTGTCTCTCTCCCTCGCCTCCTTGCACTAGGGTTAGTTGCGGGACTGGTTTGCCTGGTACAGCTCCTGGGAAAGGTGTGGCTGCTCAGGTTCAGCCTCCTGTCTTTTTTCTCCCCCAGACGTGGGTGTGATGGCTGGAGCTGCGGGGGCCATCCTGTCGCCAAGTGGCAGTGATGGAGGAAGCTGAGACGTCAGCCTGGCAGGTCGAATGGCTGCGGCAGTTCAGCTGTCTGTTTATCCTGGATGTTTTTCTATGCGGGGGAAAAGACTCCCTCGTCCAGGGACATGACATTCGGGATATTTTAGATCAGGAACGATTTCACTCGCTGGGGAAAGCCTTTGCAAACGACGTGGCGGGGAGGCTGAGCAAAGGAGTTCACGAAGGATTGTTTGTTACAGCAACGGAGCCCCAAAGGGGCCTGGGCAAATAAATTCTGGCCCACAATACTGTGGGAGGCATTACGTTGGCCGAAAAGATTAAGAAACTACAAAAAGAGACTCTAAACATAAGTTGTAAAACAACACAGAAAAAAAAAAGTACCTACTTTTTTGTCATTAGGCATCTGGAACTTTTTCCCAGCACCATCCCTTCCCGGTTTTCAGCCTTTCTCCAACCCCAACACTTTATGCCCACTTTGTCTACCACTGCTGGAGCATGAGGCTCCTATTGGGGGTGGCAGAGAGAGAAGAAAGTCCTTTCATCTTATTTAAAGATTTTATTTATTTATGCATACGAGAGAGCTGGGGTATAGGCCAGAGTCGTGGGAGGTGAGAGGATCCACCAGAGACAGAGCGGGGAGCAGAACAGGCAGATCCACTGAAATCCACTGCTGAGGGGAATAGCAGGGAGGCAGGAGAGGTCTGCTGCGCCCTGTGGGTCCCCTCCCTGGCCAGGGATCAAACTCGTGCTTCAGTGCTACAGATGCTCCACAGTGCGGCACTCAACCTCTTGCACCAGCAGGGAAGCCCTTAACTTCTTATTTTTGACGTAATGTTGCATCATAACGTTGTGCAAGTCTCGGCTGTGCGTCATCGTGTAAGCCAACACAAGTATCTACCACAGTAAGTGCACCTGCAGGCTGAGGAAAGGAGGCCCAGAAAGAGGCCTCACCGCCTGGAAGAGCCTGCACCCCAATGCCCTTCTTTCCCCTTCCTCTCCCCCTCCCCCTCCCCACTCACCCCTCTTCTCCCCTCCCCCTCTCCACACCCTGGCCCCAGTGGGGGTTCACAGTGTCTGATAATGAGTTTGGGACTAGATGAGGGTCCCGGATCCCTCTCTCCCGGCTCCCCACACCCGTGACGTCCTTATGATCAGGGGTAATTGCAAGGCTGACTCCCCACTCCCTGGGCACCTCTGAGGTCTCTCACCTGGCGCTGGGACCACCTGGCCATCTCCACGTGCACATTCCCTGGAGGTTCACTTTGACAACCTTGAAAAATGGAGGCCAAATAAGTCAGGTCTCCAGGGGTGGATGGTGGGGCGGACCTTTCCTGTAGAATCCACACACCCCCACCCCTGCCCTAAATCCTAACAGCAGATACAAATGATACAAATAAATAGATAAAGCAAACACCAAACACCAGCAGAGAAAAAAGCCAAGGGCGTCACCCAAGCATGCGATGGACGCGCCTGGCCGGGATGCCAGGTTCATGGGCAGGGGAGGGGAGTCCCAGCCCCCGGAGCACAGGGAGGTCTGGCCCGCGGGGGGGGGGGGGGGGGGGCNGGGGGGGGGGGGGGGGGGGGCCCAGCCCACCTCACCGCCAGGGGCTGCAAGGTGCGCTGGCCACAGGGGAAGCCCCGGGGGGAGGTCTGGACCAGCCACTGGGCTGGGCTCTCTGAGTAACACCCCAGGGGCACGGCCACAGGAGCGTCTTTGTCTTACACACGCTCCCCAGCTTCCAGAGGTGCTGCACCCCTTGGCTCCTGGCCCTTCCCTCCACCTTCAAAGCCACCAGAGGGGCCACGTTGTCCTCCGCTTCCACCTCCTCTCTGTCTCTGTCTGTCTCTGTCTCTGTCTCTCTCCTGTCTTCCTCTTCTAAGGTCCGTATGTTCACACTGAAAAGCCAGGATGTTTTCCCATCTCCAGATTGCTGTCTTATCACATCCGCAAAGTCCTTTGTGCCAAGTAAGGTGATGTACTCGTGGACCAAGGTGGGGGCACCCCCCCTCTCCCACGCCTTCATGCCCTGGCCCAGAGCCTCCCTCTGGGGCTTCCCATGGGTCCAGCCACACATCCGTTGCTGACTGTCTGAGGGCAGGAGGGAAAGCCCTGCAGGCAGCTCCAAAATGTGGCTTCCAGGTGGGTCTATGTTCTGCAGAGCCAGAGGGGACCTGGAGAGGAAGACATGACCCCAGCCACCCTGTCCCTGGGTCCCCTCAGCCGAGCAGCTGAGCCGGGTCCAGTCACTGCTGGCCTTAGCCAAGCAGCCGGCCACAGGGGCTCTGCCAGGGGCAGCGGTGCACCCGCCCTCTGGCCTGTCCACGCCTGCCCCCGTTTCCCTGGCACCTGGCCCTCGGGGGGGCAAGGCTGCCCCTGCAGCCGGCGTCAGGGGAGACAGGATCTTCTCACTGCTGGTGCTGGACACAGCGGACTCTGGAATTTCCCTGGGCTCCCAGCCCAGAAGGAAGAAGAGGGAAGTGGGGGAGGGGGATAAAGGGGAGAAGACAGTCACCGGAGACCTCCCGCCAGGCCCTCGGAGCTCAGCAGGGCGACCCCGCTGCCTGGAGCAGCACCCAGCGCCTCCCCCGCCCGCTGCCTGCCTGCAGCAGCATCCGGCTCCCAGACCCTGCGCAGCCCTTGTGCACCCTGCTCTTCTCCCAGCTGCTCCTCCTTCCCTCCAGGCGGCTCTTCAGGAGCCCCACAGGGCAGGAAGGGCAGGGCTGAGAGGAGGTAGCTTGGGGGAGGGGGGGGGAGTAAGGCAGCCAGGGCAGCCCTTCTCCTTCTTCCCTCCTGTGGGCTGTCCTGAGCTGGGGGCCGCAGCCTTCCCAGTGACGCCCATGTGTCAGAGAACCCCCCTCACCGCTGGGGAGTGGAGCCAGCTCCCTGCCTCTTCCGCCCCCCTCACCTGCACCTCCCCTGGGAAGCTCCGGCTGCTTGCTCCTTGCCTCAGACTGTGCGTTCAGAGGACCCTCGTCAGGCAGGGGCACAGCTCACTCCGACTTTCTCAGTAGTTTGTGTCTGTCCACGTCATTTGAAAAGTAAGACGTAAGTCAGTTATCGATCACATTTCCATCCACTCGTTTTACGGTGGGGCACGAAGGCCTGGGGATGAAGGTTCCCTCTAAGGATGCTGGTCAGAAACGGAAGCCTCAGTTCGACCCCGTGTTCTCATATTAACAGGTGGGGAACCAAGACGCCCTCAGGCCCAGGGAGATGAGCCGGGCGCCGTCAGTAGGGGCTCCCCCTCCCGGGCCTCAGAGCGCCCCACGCAGTCAGGCAAGATTGGCTTGAAGCAGTATTGCCTCTCTGGCCCTCAAAGCTTTGCCCACAAGAACTCAAAGCAGCAGCGGATGTGGCGGAGCAGCGGCCGCGACGGCTGAGACTGGACCGCCGGCCAGACAAGGACGTGGCGGAGGCAGCCCCGCGCCAGCGGGCAGGGGAGAGCCTGATGCAGATGGACCATCACGGAGGCGGGAGAAACACGCAGGCCAGCCTCCCCAGCCAAGAAAGGGAGCGGGGCCACGCAAGACTTGGGGGGCCGGGCTGAGAACAAAGGAGCTAAACTTCCTAAGATAATGGGGAGCAAGGACACGTGGACCTGGCCGAAGCGCCCAGGGCAGCTCACACACGCACGAGTATGAAGGAGTCTTTCTTCTGATCCCGGGGATTCTGAATTTCTTTGGAGAGCCCCCTGCATGGGAGACTGTGGCTGCCATGTCCTGGCTCCTCTTGGCCTTGGGGTTCAACTCCAAGTTTGTGTTTTCTGCTTGCTCAGGCTTGTCATCTGCAGATAAAGTTCAGCTGTGAACACAAGTCTTGAAAAGAGAGATAAGCACGTTATCTTTTCGTGCTCCAGGGGCTGAGAGCAATTTAACCATTTAACCTTGTTGCTTCGTATCAAGGGCAAGGCAGGTGGACATTAGCCCAACCTCCTGTGAGCATAAGAACTGTTGCTACTGTTCCCGAGACACGTGAAGTGGGCAAAGACCCTGGGGCCTCCGGACGTGGCTGGTGACGGGCGCCCGCACAGCAGGAGCGTGCGGCTCACCCCGTAAGCCCACGGCCGGTGCGCGGCTTCATTCCTCCGGGGCTGTGCCTGAAGAAACCTAGGGGTGACTTTGGAAAGAATAAAGGTTGACCAGGGTGGGTTTCGGAAGGGACACAGTCTGTGTGAGGTCGTGTCCCGAGTCCAGAACCTGGTGCCGGAGCAGGTGGGGTGCAGCGAGGGGGTGGGGTGCAGCGAGGGGGTGGGGTGCAGGGAGGGGGTGGGGTACAGGGAGGGGGTGGGGTGCAGCAAGGGGGTGGCACCAGCCTCCCGCACATCCGGCGGTGCGGCCGGGACCGGGACCGGAGTCTGAGCTGCATGCTCGTTGGAGCCATCTGTCCCCTCCGGGCGGGACAGGGAAGCAGAGTACCGGAGGCTGGGACGCCGCCTTTGCCACGGGTGTCCCTTCACAGCGCCCGGAGCGGGGCAGAGGGCCCAGGGCCCAGGAAGGAAGCCGCCTGGGAAGCGGGAAAGGCACAGCACAGCTAACCAGACGGCAGACCCGCAAATGGCTTCCAGACATCGGTGGGGGTGGCTCAGTGACTTCTGAAGACTCGACCATGGCAAGTGCGGTGGGTGGGGCCGGGCTGGGCAGGCTTCCCCGCCCCGTCAGCAGGAACAACATCCAGAGGTGTGGACAAAGCCCTGCCCTATGGACCTGCAGGGGTAAAGGGAGGTGAGGCAGGGAGGTGGCTGGAACTTCCTCCTAACTGTCACTTAGCAGCCCGGTAACCTTGCATGAGTCACCTCCCCTCCTCTGCCTCAGTGTAAAAGTGTAAACACAGGGGCCTCCCTGGTGGCACAAGGAATTAAGCACCGCACAGCAGCCACTGCAGTGAGTTTGACCCCCCGCCAGGGAGGGGTCCCACGGGGTGCAGCAGACCTCTCCTGCCTCGTCTGCTGCTCCCCTCAGCAGTGTGTTTCAGTGGATCCGCCTATTCTGCTCCCCACTCTGTCTCTGGTGACTCCTCTCACTCCGCCCCCACACCTCTGGCCTGTACCCCAGCTCTCTTGTATGCATAAATAAGTAAAATCTTTAAAAATAAATAAAAATCCGAGGGGTTTGAACCTGGACTTACTTTCCCCTGTGGAAACCCCCCTTTTGGGGTTTCAGAGAGAGAACAAACGTCAGATGCCAAGCAGGCAGGGAATCACGTAGTCTTACAGCAGCATGACTTCAGAAGCCTGTTGGTCCTGTGTTTACACTTTTTAAAAGAGATTTATTTATCTACGCACACAAGGACTGTGGGGTACAGGCCAGAGGTGCGGGGGTGAGAGGAGTCACCAGAGACAGAGCGGGGAGCAGAACAGGCGGATCCACTGAAGCACACTGCTGAGGGAGCAGCGGGAGGCAGGAGAGGTCTGCTGCGCCTGCGGGTCCCTCCCTGGCCGGGGTCGCACGCGCCGGGTGGCTGCGGCTGCTTCACAGCTCCGAGACAGCCCTGCACCCCCAGGGAGGCCCCTCCTCGGTGTTTCACACTCACCACACAACCCAGGTCAAGCCAGCCACATCTCCAGCATTCACAGCCATATCGGGCAGACGGAGCAGTTTTGGGGCGGGGAGACACCCACCTCATGCATTGGGTGCCCTCCTCAGCACCCGACGCTCTGAGCAAAGGTGGAAAAGCGGCCCCAGGCTCTGCAGGCCCAACGCTTCCACAGCAGGACAGACGCTCCCTGCCCGCCTCACCCAAGGGAGGCTCAGGACAGAATGGGGACATCTCATCCCAGGACGCCGGCGCTCGGTGTCCTCCCAGCCCGGCACAGGGCCCTGCTCGGCGGACAAGGAATACGCCCGCCCCGCCGAGACACTCACTCCTGGAGCTACTCCCGCCCACGGCACGGCGCCAGGCACGCTGGATGAACGCATGCAGGCGACATTTCCCAGAAGCCTCTTCACCTTTAAAAGGGGGATCCTGGTCACCTGTTCCCCAGGGCTTTCGTGGGGCGTCCCAGAGACACTACAGGAAGCTCTCGGAGTCGGAGGGTGCCGGGCATGACTGTGGGGAGCCCAGCAGCGCCCGCACCCTGCCTCGGCCCCAGTTCCCGGGGACATCTGGAGGCAGAGGTCTGCACGCTCCCCAGATGAGGAGCACCTCTGGGAAGCGGGAGAGCGGGAGCTGGGGACACGGGCCGCGGCCGGTCAAGAAGGCTCGGCCGCTGGTTGGCAGTGTCCCAGGGGTGCACGGGACCCCCGGCACCCCAACTCTGAGCCCAAAGGAGGAGGCTCACCCTGACCAGGGCACAGCCATCCTGGGTGTCACCTGCCGCTTGTGCTTTCAGCGAGGCCTTGGGGTGACCTGGCAGCAGTGACCCCAAAGCTGCGCCAAAGCGGCACCTCGCCTGGGTGGGGTGGGGGGTGAGATGCGGGACATGACCCCAGCTGGGCGGGCTTCGGGTCCTCAGGGACAGAGGGGTGCACCTCTGGGGACGCCCGTCCTGTCCGGACAGCAGGTGAGGCCTCGCGGAAGCGGGGTCATGCCGTGAGGAGGGGCTGCAGGGCCGCGGCCACCCTGGCCTCTGACAGGCCCGCCCGCCACGCCCCGGCAGGTGTTTCAAGGCTGCAGGGCAAGCCGGCCTGCGAGAAGAGCCCTGGAGGTCCGTCGCTGGCCGGGAGGCCACCTTGTAGCTGGAGCACGTGCGCCCAGCTCTTCTCGCCGCTTGGTGGAGGTGACTTAATTCAGTCGCTCAGGGGAGTCCTCCAGCTCCCTCCTGTCACCCCGGGAAGGCTGAGGACGAGGGGGCCAGCTCTGTGCCCCCAGCCCCTCAGGAAGCTGCAGACCCCGCCTCATTGCCTGGCCCGCTCCCCCATTCCAGAGCCCGAACAGTGCTGAAGCGTCATTTAAAAATAAAGCAAGACAAGGCGCTCGTTTCTGCTGAGACGACGGCATTTCCCAAGCTGCCTGCAGGACAGAACAATAAAAAATTTATCCGTAATAGCATTTTGCTGAATTTTGCCACGGGAGCTCATTTTCCCCCAGCGCTGGGAGGGGCTGGTCTGAGCTGCGTCCCTCTCAGCGGCCTCCGCCTCCCCTCCCCCTGTGGGAGACTGGGCTGCCGCTGGCCTCACCCCTTCCTGCCTCCACCCCACAACTTGGCTGACAGGCCTCTCCACCCAGGGAGCTCCGAGAAGGGAGGAGCGACGCAGCCAGCCTACACCAGCGCGGCGGCGGCGAGAGGAGACAGAAAAGCAAGGGGAGAGCGCCCAAGCAGCCAGCGAGCATCATTTCCTAAAAAACAAGTGTGATAAGAGATGCCAAAAACTGGGGGAGGGGCCATGCCAGCCCCAGAGCAACGCACAGCACAGGACAGCACGCGTGCACCTGAAACCCACGTGCAGGTGCGGGTGTGCAGTACGGACACGCAGAAAGGGAAATCTGGAAGGACACACTTCAGACTTTTGACAGTGGTTCCCCCGGACTGGGACTCAAAATGAGACATGGGCAGAAACAAAGCGAAGACTTCTGCTCTGTGCTTTCTGCATGCCCCTCCCCTCACCCCAGAAGCCTCTCTGCACTACCAGTGCCCATTAGCTTGGAGAAGCATTTTGCTTTGTCAAATCATCCTCTCTGCGAATGTCCAGTACTTGTCCCTCTTGCTCAGACGGACTTCCCTGCATCTCCTCCAGGTTCTGGGGGAGGCAGACATCACGCCGTCAAGTACGCAAGTGTGAAGCACGGTCTGATAAGCCCCACGAAGGTGCAGGGCTATGACAGGACGACCGAATGCGTCACGTGCAAAGGTCCTGTGGTTGAAGTGATAAAACACGACACAGTGCCACCCTTAAAACGGCAGCCTGCACACGTCAAGCGGGACCGGTCGGTATTTCCTTGGCCCATGCCAGAAGCATCAGACCAACGAAGCAGCTTTCCCGAGGGAAGTCACGAGCCACAGCCTCCAGGAGACCCAGCTGCTCACTCACCCTCAACTAGCAGCACCCTGGGGTGCAGTCTGCCTAGGGGAAGAGCTGGGAGGTGTGACATGGGCCAAGCCAAGCGAACTGGTTCAGTCAGTTTTCGATGCCTCCCTGTTTGATCCAGGACTGATTCTAGCTCACCTGCGGGGCACCTGTGGGGGAGGAGGGCAGCAAGCGGCCCCTGCAGTCGTTTTCTGCCCCTTGGAGCCATGGCCAGGGCAGGGGCAGGGGCTCGGGCCTCACACACTCCCTCCTCCAGATTCCAGACACTCTTCAGGCGCCCCGCCTCCAGGGGACACCAACTCTGGCCTTTTCCAGACAGCTGAGCGGCCCCTAAGAGCAAGTGTAAACTTTCATCTGAGTCTCCACACGAAGCAGGAGGCCACTGCCGGTGGCAAACAGACTGCGTTTACATGTCGCCCCAGGACCTCATTTCAAAATTCAAACAAGGTAATGTCTCCCGTAAGGGCCGCATGGGCCGCGGGCCTCCGCCCGAGAATGCATATTTTATCCCGCCTGGCTGGATGAGGATCCTGCTGGCTCCCAGCTCCCCTCACCGGTTGTGGCCAGCTGGGCCCGTCGCTGTGGGCCGGGGGGACCGGCCCGACACCAGCCCGTCTGGCAGCGCCCCTGGTCCTCGGAGAAGCCTGCAGTTGGCCACAAGGGAACTCAGGGCGGCCTGGGCCAGGTGGGCAAGGAGAGGGACGGCCCTCCCCAGAGACCAGTGCCGGAAGGCAACCCAGATCCGGCCACCTGGGGGGTGTGGAGGCCCCGGCACGGGAGAGACATCACCTACACCCACAGCCAGCCCAGCTGCAGCGCCTGTGCAACAGCACTCTGCTCTCCCCTTTCCTCCAGGGTCCCCGACTGTCCCAGCAAGCTGCAGGGCCCCGGTCCCCGGCCCACTCCCCGAGCTTTGCCCGACCCCTCCCTGGCCCCCTGTTGCCCTGCCTTCTGGGTGACCCCTCCTGAATGAAACTCTGAAAAGGTGAAGCAACAGATATGGTGAAGAGATGGCTGGCTGCCAGGGGTTGTGATGGGAAAAGGGTGGCCAGGCAGCGTGTAGCGGGTGTCCGGGCCGCGCAGCTGCCCTGTGTGGTGCTGCAGTCTGCGTGTGGCTGACCCCAAAGGAAGGACTCTACAAAGAAGGGGGTGATGAGAGCCAGCATAGGCTCCCCAGTGCTAACAAATGTACCCCCACTGGGGATGCTGATACCGGGGAACCCTGTGCATGCTTGGGGGCCAGAGGAGGTGTGGGGAATCCCTATCTTCCTGCTCAATTTGTTGTTACCTAAAAGTGCTCTAAAAAAATCAATATTTTTTAGAAAGTTCATTGGTGCTATCAAAAGAAAAAAAAAGAACAAAATGGTGGGGATCAAGAATATTGGGGTGGTAGGGCAGGTTTCCCTGCAAACTGGAGAGTTAAGGGAGGAAGTCATGGCAGGAACATCCGTACAGAGCTCTGAAGCTGGAGCGTGGGCCACGCCGGTATCGGGGAAAGAGCATCGCAGGAAGAGAACAGATGTGCAAAGGCCCTGGGGCACAGCACATCCGCCATGTTGGAATCCCGGGAGGCTGGATGTAGAGAGCAAGGGGGAGTGCAGAAGGGGACGAGACGGACACATGGCGAGTTTGGGGGGGCAGGTGGGGGGCCAAGAACCCTTTGAGAGCTTTGGGTTGAGCGCATGGTTTTGAACGAGACCCAACATGCTCTGACCCCTCCCTGGGGCCGTGCAGCGAGGATAGCAGCGCGGGCAGCGGGCTGGCACGTCCCAGGGCCCAGGCAGGGCGGGTAGGCGCCCCGAGCCTGGCAGCTGGCATGGAGGCCAGCAAAAGGGGAACCAGCTGTGTGTGGTGATGGGGGAAGAGGGTCTTGCTGGTGGGGGGCATTCTTTGGGGAACCCACGTTTTCCAGAAGGACCCCAGCTCCCTGTCTCTGTCCCCAGGGCTGTCCCAAGCAGACGAGCTGCCAGGAGGCCACCTGGAATGAGGAGAGGAGGTACCGAGGCGCGGCGTGGGGGTCTGGACCAGACAGAGGGGGTGCGTGTGCTGAGGCCCCGGGAGAACACTCTGCAGCCCGCGCCTCCATTCGCCTCTCCCAAGGTGACAAACACCCTCCGCCCCTGCTGCTGCGTCCCCAGCAGGCCCTCTGTTTACAGGCTGTCTGGGATGTCTAGACGGGTTTGGGGGGGCAGAGCCTGGAGTCCCCAGGCGGTTCTCAGGCCGGCCCTGGGCTGTTTCTGCAGAGAACAGCTAAGCCGAGGACGGGATCTGCCTCTGCCGGCAGCTCATTAAATCGGAATATGCTTAATTCTTTTCTTTTTTATCAGTTGACAGCTTCCAACAGATAAAGCTTATTTTATTTAAACTTCCACATACCCAGGGAGATAAATATCCCTCAATTACAGGTTTCATGGGAAAAAAATTAAAAATGGATGAAATCAGAATCTTTAGTGGGTTTCTCAGCCGCACGTGGGTCTACCCCGGCTCCCGCCGGTGGCCACGGGGCTCAGGCTGTCCCTGCAAAGGGCCGTCAGGGACGTGCCGCTGGAGGGTGTTCCAGAGAGAGCCCACCGGGCTCGCCCCCGAGGCGCCCAAACACGAGGCAGGCAGCGGCAGGCAGCGGCAGCGAGGGCCCAGCATGCACTGCTGCTGCAGCAGGCCACAGCGCTCTGTGCCCTGGTTTCCTCACCCAGAACGCCACAAGCTCAGGGCGAGTCTTTGAAAGGAGGGCGCTGCAGAGAAGGGACGAGCTGGCCCCTCCCGGTGCCTCGGGGCAGTGTCTGGGCGGGAGAGGCATCCACTGCAGAACCTGGGCCAGACCCCACCTCCAGCCACACAGCCAAACAGCACAGATGGGGTGGAGACCACAGACTGGGGGCCACAGACTGGGGGGGGGCGTGGGCCTGAGCTGGGGCCTGCCTCCCTAGACGGCCCTCCTGCTGTGTCCCCCCACAGGGGAGAGTTCTAGGGGCTTCCCCTCCTTCCAAGGTCACTAACCCCCCCCNGGCCCCCCCCCCCCCCCCCCCCCCCCCCCCCCCCCCGCCGTGGGGCCCCACCCTCCTGGCCGCAGCTCAGCCCGAGCTCCCTCGGAAGACCCGTCTCCTCGTGCACTCACACTGGGGCCAGGGCTCCCCTATATAAATGTGGGGGACACAGACATTCAGTCCTCAGCAAGCCTCTGCTCCGGGCGCTCTTAGACTAGCGGACTGGGCCAGGAAACTCTCTCTCATCACTTAAATCCAGGGGGACACATCGCAGAGGCAAACAGGGACCTCATGGGGTGCTGTCACAGGTGATAAATGCTTTCAGACAAAAGCACGGGGTACTCTGAGGGCTGGTGACATGAAGGGCTTCCTTGAGGAGGTGACAAATGACGGGTGGTGCGGTGGGAATAAGCATGTCTGCGGTCAGCAAACCCTGGGCGGGGTGAAGGGGCCAGCCGAGGGGCCCACACCGCACATGCAGGGGCCCCCAGAGCATTCTGGGCGGGGGGTTGACGCAGTGAGTCTTCCGAAGATCAGTCTGGTGCCGTGTCCCTTCCAGCTGAGAGTCTATGATGCTAACTGGCATTTGTAAAGCGCCTACTGTGTGTCCAGCCCAGGGAGAAACATGCCTCACACCCCAGGGAGGGAGCCCCCCTCGAGCTGGGAAGTGACAGGGGAAGGCAGAAGCGGCCTCAGCCTGCCCCCTGAAGGGTGGCGGGCGCGTCTGAAGTCCAGAGGGCACCCACGCGTCCCAGGCGCTGCTGCTCCCAGCGCCCAGGTCGGCGGCCACATCAGAAGCAGAGCAGGACCCAGCGATGCTCCTTAGGGTTTCTCTCTAATTAATTCCTCGCGGGCACATGCAGAATCTGCACTTTCTCTCCCTCCTGGCTCTTCCAATCCCATGCATATTTAAGACTTGACAGCTTTCCTTGTGCTAAATATAAACCCCACGTTAGGCTGGGGCCTGATCGGTGGTCTCCAGCAGAACATCTCCGAGTGTTTCTGCTCCTCTACCCTTGCTCCCAGGCAGGCGGGCCCCACCCCATCACGTCACCAGCCCAGCCGCAGGTCCCCAGGGCAGAGGGCAATGGTTTTGTTTTCTAACGCCCATCCCTTCTCCTCCAGGAACAGCACCCCTATTGTCCTTTGGGGAACAGAGCTGACCCACATCTGAGCCTAAGACCCAGACCTGGCCAGTCAGAACACTGCATCTCCTCAGGCACAGAGATTGGTACAGGAATGTGCCCATCATCCAAAAGAAGCCAATGAGGGACTTCTCCGGGACTTCTGCCACACAGAAGGATAGAGGCCTCTTTTCATTTAACCAACCGTGGGAGTGAGAAGACACGCTGAAGCAGCTGGCAGCCACTTTATCACCATGAGGGGAACACTGGATGTGATGGAGGCCAACACAGAGAAAAGCTATGCCAAAGGCAAAGAGAGTGAGAGAAACTAAGTTGGAGACACATCTGTTGAGTGACTTGATCCAGCCACACCTGAAGCTCAGCTCAGTTATCAGAGCGCTTGACTTGAGGAAGTTCCTTTTCTTGCATAAGCTACTTTTAGATGGGATTTCTGTTGCTTGCAACCTGCAGCAGTGTGTTTCGGTCGATCTGCCTGTTCTGGTCCCCGCTCTGTCTCACCACCACCCCCCACACCCTGCACCTCTGGCCTGCACCCCAGTTATTGTATGCATAAATAAATAAATCTCTTTTTTTTAAAAAAAAGAATTATCGTCAGTTCTCTCTCCTTCTATCTCTTTCCCTCACACACACAGAAAGAAGATGGAAAAGTTTATCACCTGTTAAAGTAAATGGAAATAATTTCCACAAATAAAATGGAAAAGTAGCTTTTAAACAATACAGGTGGTGAGTACATGGGCGTTGACCGTACCAGCCTTCCAACTCCTTTATTTGTCCATTTTCACAATACAAAGCTGGAGTAAAAGCCGCCTGGCCGCTCACTGGGGGCGCCTGAGAAGGTCCTCTCGCCACGGCCCGCTCGCTGAAGCCTCCCGCTGGAGTGGGTGAACGGGCCCTGAGGCTGCGGAGGGCTCTGCGTGGTGATCACCTTGGGGCGGGCGCTCGCCCCAGAGCACTGCACAAGCGCCGGGCGCCGCGGGGGAGACTGGGGCGCTCCACTGGCCCGCGCACACGGCACATGGGCCGCCCCCCAGAGGGCAGCTGCACCAGGCCGCCCGGCGGAGCAGCCACCCTGCCCTGCGTCTGGAGAAGCAGGCGGCTGGGGTCCGCGGGGCAGGGCCAGGGCCCCGAGACGGGGCAGAGGCGGCCCCGCCGGCAGCAGACCAGGTGAGCCCCCAAGGAGCCCCGAGCAAGCCCAGACTGCGTGGTGTCGGTGTGCTTTGCAGACAGGACAAGGGCCCTTCGGTCAGTCAGGTGCAGCCTGCCCGCAGCCCTAAGCCGTGATGGGTGGAGTCAGAGAGAGAGTTACTTCTCCCGGCTCCAGCTCCCCACCCGCCAGGCAGTCACAGCCGCACAGCCTTCAGCTCACAGATGGCGAAACTGAGGCCGACAAGCCAGCCTAGTGGAGGAAGCTTAACGGGCCAGCTGGTCATCCACATCTAGGCCCGCCCCCCAGGGCAGGAGTGTCGCTTCTTCCTCCAACGGAGCCGAGCTGGCACCTCTGACCCCGACCCCGTCCCTGGGCAGCCGGTCAAGGTTGAGCTGGTTCTGCACGGCTGCAGGTGCACACCCACCCTCAAGTCTCCAGGGCCCCCAGCACCCTTTATCTGGCTGCAGCTCACCTGCTCTCAGTCAGCCCGGCAGGGCGGCTGCATTATCTCCGTGCCCTGACTTGGCTGGAAGAAGGGACTGTGGCCTGAGATTTCCCTGTGGCTGGGTGGCCCCGGGGGCTGGTGCCATTCTCCCCTCCTGCCAGCCTCATCTAGACACACACACTCAGCCCCTGTGCTCCCTGTGATGCGGGTAGCCCAAGTGCCGTCCTCCCGACAGCAAAGGACACGGTGGCCCGAGGCTGGCCGAGCTGGACCCTCCTGCCACGAGTTTGGCCAGACCACGCCCGCTGCACCATTCCCCCTTAGAGGGTGGGGCTGTCAGCCCAGCCCAGCCTGCACTGAAGCTCGGCCAGCGCACTGACATGGGGCCTCGCTTCCTCGTGGCCAGGCCAGCACGCGAGACTCACGCGGCTCTGCTACGGCCTCCGCATCTCCCCACGTGCTGCTGGTGGGCCCAGCGCAGCCCGCAGGAGAGCTGGACGGCACTGGCTCCATGAGGGATGGGACAAAGGGCGTGAGGAGGAAGCGGAGCCCCCCTCAGCAGGAATGTGCGAGCAGCAAGCGAGGCCCATGACCTTGGCTCCCCGAAGACCCTCGCCTCTGCTCCCTCATGGGGAACAAACTCCCCCTCTGGGGCTCTCCCTCTGGGGCTCCCCCTCTGGGGCTCCCTGGAGACAGCGCAGGCCCATCCCAGCAGACAGGAGGGGTGGGGGTGACTGATTTTGAAATCACTTTGGCCTTTGAGTTTTAAAAGAGGTTGATTCTGATTAACTGACCTGAATGTTAAGGCCCTGGGTTTCATTTGTATTCAGATGAGAAGAAAATCAGCCACTCTGAGGAGCTGCTGCTGCTTAATTAGGTCTAGTAGTTAACTCAGAATAAAGGCAGCAGGCTGCCAGGAGCCAGGAAGGTAGAGGGGCTCTCTGGGGACCTCAGACTTCAAGAGGAGCTGCAAAATGAGAAGCCAGTGGTTTAGAAATGATGCATTTACTTCCGAAAAGAAGCAGACCAAGCCTCCCAGGCAGACCTGAGGGCCTGTGCTCTCCCCACTCCTGAGTCAGGCAAAACTGAGGCAAGAACAGGTGAACATGTGTTTGTAAGGTCCTGCACACAGAGAGAGGGGAAAGCCAGTGTTTAACAGGAGCAAGACAGACCTCTTCAAATGTCCGAGCAGCACCTATAGTTCATAAGAGACAAAAGGTTTGAAACAACTCAAATGCCCATCCACAACAAAATGGAAGAACCAACTGTAGCATCATAGCTTGGAAAACTATGCAGTCATGAAAAAGAGCAAGTTCACACATTGCACAAGAACATGGATGAAATGCAGACAAATCATGAGAAAAAGAAAGGAGCAACAAAGACCACGTACTGCACGGTGCTATTAATGCAAATTCAAGAATGAGAAAACTCATCTCTACTGCGGCAGCACAGCCTTTAAGGTAGCAGGAGGTGCACACAGTTCTGAGGACGCTCAGAAATGGGGTCCTGGTGGAACTTCGCCAGGCATGTGCACCTGTGAAATGCAAACTACATATGCGCCAGGTGTAGAAACGTGCCCTTGCTTCCGTGGTCACCTTCGTAAGACCCGTGCGTGCGCCCGTTGGATGCTGCACCGCGATTTCAGTGCGTGTGCCATTAGGCACACGCCTTCTCTAAGCAGCGTGGCTGCGAAGGCATGCTTCTCTGGCACGGCGCCGCCCAGGGTCAACTTCTGACTGGTACAAAGCGGGCACCCCACGGCCCCCCGCACAGCGGACACCACTGCTGGAGTAGCAGGAGCTGTTACCCTCACAGCGCAGGTTGGATTCTTTGCAGTTGTCTCTTCACTTCACAAAATAAATTATACCTCTCCCCTGCACTCTCTTTGCCCACATGGTTTAATAAAGTGGAGAGACTTGGCATTTCTTGCTTTTATTTAAGGGCTCCGAGGGGCGGGGGAGACACCGAGCAGCGCAGATCACTAACTGATTTGTTCCTGGTGAAATGACACGGCAAATGTGAGGCCGTCCCCACGGCCACACCAGCGCAGAGGGAGAAATGAATTACGCTTCAGAGTTATAAAATGTGAAAATGGATTCAGGAACACTGGCTGTTTTCAATTTTATATTGCCGTGTATTTCGAGAAGCCCCAGACGCTCCCAAGCGGGAGTACACAGGCAGGTAGGAAAATATAATTAACACACGGACGTTCCAGGTCCCGGGAGGTGGGCTTGTGCTGTGACCTGCATGGCCCAGGTAAGCGGCACAGAAGCCAGGCTTCGCCCCGAACAAGCCCTCATCCGACATCGTTGGAACGAAGGAATCTGCTGCCTTCTCGCTTCCTCCTCCCCATTCTGTCTTTTTCTGAACTTTCATGTGGAAACTTTTCTGGGACAGGCTGGAGCATCAGTGAGAAGCCGGAGGACTTCTAGGTTCAAAGTTGAAGAAAAAACAGATCTGATGGGCCTCCCTGGTGGCGCAGTGGGTTAAGCAACACACAATGAGGCAAACCGCAGCCACTGCAGTGCAAGTTCGATCCCTGCCGCAGAACAGATCTGAAAAAGCAAAGAGCCCAAGGGAGTTCTTCGCTCCATGCCGTGGGCACCTGCAAGGCGGGAGAGCTGAGTGGTCCGGAAAGGCTGGTTTGAAAAACAAAAAGACCCTATCTCAGCATCAGCTCGGCCTCCTCGGGCTGGCACAAATCTTCCGCCTCAATTTTTTAACTGAATATATTTCACAGATAACATAGCGCCCATTGAAAGTGCAGTGCCTGTTAGTTGGTTATATTTGTACGTTGGTGTTTGCATTTATATATAGGGTGGCCTTTGCAGCGGGACTTATCACGGGATGGAATTTACACTACAATGAGACTGTCTATGCTGGCTGCACTGTGCCTCAGAGCTAGGTAGCTGATTAACCACTGGTTACCAATTTAGTCCCTAAACACCACATCTAGCTCCCCACCCCCTTTCCCTGGAGCCACCATTTCACTTTTTTACAAGTTTGCCTTTTAAGAGCCTGCACCTCTGTGAGATCAAACTGAGCCATGGGCTCTGATTACCCCACGCACAACGCACTCAATCTACCCCTGCTGTCACTGCGGCAGGCCTTCCTTTTTCATGGCTGAATACTCGTCCACTGTGCATCTGTAACACTTCTTGAGCCTCAGTTTCTTCATCCATAAATTGGGGGTAAGAGCAGCAACACCTCTGAGGGGCGTTGAGGGTTCACACAGGCGACCCCAATGATGGGTCCTTTCCATTCTAAACCCAGTTGCCTGGTTACCCACACAAGCAAGCCACGGGCCTGGTCTCAAACTCTGAAGAGCCAGGGCTCTGCCAGTCACCAGGGCAGCTACATGATTTGTGGGCATCGAGGCAAACTAAAAATACAGGGCCCCTTGTTCAAAAAGCGAGAGAAGTGCCGCAGAAATGATGTTACAAAGCTGTTCTTTCCTTCCAGTCTCGCCCTCCACCGGCCACAGCGTTTTCATTTTCCATCCCAAGTAGAGAGACCCCTTCGACGGTCAGTGAGGGCCTGGCTTTCGTCTTGCAGGACACACCGCCAGTTCAAACACAGAACAAAGAGCCCGAATCCTCCCGAGCACCACGGCAGACTTGGAGTCCCCAGACATGCAGATTCCGATCTCACTGAGGCAGAGAAACGCGGCCCAAACCAACTCCGCCGTTCCCGTCCCACGTCGGGGCCGCACATCCTCCGACACGCCCTGGCTGGCCCCTGGTGAGCACGCCGGACAGAGGGGCTGCGGGCACCCCGTCTTACCCTGCCCTGCCCAGCGCGGCGCCATCTCAGCCGACAGCCTGGCAAGTCCGGGGCAGAAGCGCAGGGGAGAAGGCGACGGGGGTGGGGGGTGTCAGACGTGGAGGGAGAGCGTGGCTTCGGGGTGCGGAGAAGCAGAGTGACGTCACAAAGGTCGCCCTGCTTGGGGCCTGGAGACACAGATGCTGGAGCCACCTGTGTGAGGCTGGCTCAGTCACTTCTGCCCACAGACACGGAACCCGGGTGCAGAGTCACAGCGGGACCCCCAAGGTCGGAAGGGCTCACTCTGCTTGACACTAGGCTATCACTGTCTCAGATTCTAGGGGTTTTTGAACAAGGGTTCCACAGTTTTGCTCTGCTCTGCACCCCACAAATTCCACTTGTCCTGGAGTACGGGGCTCACTGCAGTAGGAAGGATCTCTGTTCCTTTTGAGAAGGGGTCAGACACAGCACAGCAGCCTCTGGTCCAGGCCAAGCGACCTTGGGTGTATTCATCACAATGCCATTTATGGGGCTCACTGCCTGCTGGATCCCCACAGTCAGCTCCCTCAGATAACGCCTGGCTTTCCAGCAGCATCTCTGCCTTTGATGATCTCCCCATTTTATGGACCAAGAAACTAAGACCGGCAGAGATGAAGCCAGGAAGCGACAGACAACAGGCAATGCAGCACTGGTTCAAATACAGTAGGACCCCAAGTCCTAGGGCACCATCACCATTTGCGAGGTGACTTTGAGAGTTACAAAGCAGACTCTGAGGAGGTCATCAGTGGAGGAACTAGAAAAGGAACCTGAGGAATGAGGAAAGGGTGTCCCTGGAAGCTTGATCAAGCCATTCCTGAACTCCTGCTCACATAGCCGGTGCCCTAAGAGACTTCTCATTCCTGTTCCTGAGAAGGCTGCTTCCGGGACTGATAGAGGAAGTCCGCAGGGGCAGGCAAGTGACCCAGGATGGAGCTGGCACAACCGGGCTCAGCAGCAAGCCCAGCCCGGAGCCAGAGCTCATGTCTCTATTTAGGGAACGTGGGGAAGAGTCCCAAAGAAAACTCAGAGCCAGGTCTGACTCTGGCAAAAGCAGGGCGTGCTTCATAACCGGCTTTCCCTCCCGACTGTGACTAGGAGGAGTTCCTCATCCCTCCGGGCCTCGGCTTCTCTCTGCCCAGTGGGCTGGGTCTTTGGGGGAACAGAAGGAGAAGCCCAAACAGTGTCAGCTCAGTGCACGGCGGTCCGTGATCTGGGGTGACTGCCGAGAGTCGCCCGTGCCGCACGAGCAGAGCTGGTCCGGAAGCCAGCACTGGTCAGGGCAAGGCAGCTCCGAGCAGGGCAAGGCCTGGCCACCGGCCCTGCGGGCCAGGCCACCCCCTGCTGACAAGGAAGCAAAGTCCTGCTCGGATCTGGGATTCTTGTGCTTTTCCTCAAAGAATATTTTGCTTCCTCTTCTCTCTCCTGGGGGCAAGTCCACTTCCCTCTCCACACAGCAGACAGCACACCAGGAAGGAAGAGAAGGGCACAGCTGGGCCTGAAGCCTGCTGTAAACTCGTGATTTAATTACGTCCCGCTGACGATGGGCTGCAGCCTGCGACGGTGGCTTCCACTTGTTGAACGTTAATGATGCTATTGGAGGCTCCTGAACCGGGGTCTCCAGGAGCAGAAGGTCCTTGTGGTGGAAGACAGAGGGCGGCCGAGGTGGGGGTGAGGGCTGGAGACACCATCCCGGGAGCCTGAGGTGACCTGCGGAGCATGCACTGCCTGCCAGCAGGCGCCAGGCCCTTCCTGCCTCAGGGCCTTTGCACATGCTGTTCCCATGGTGACGCCACTGTCTCCTGGTGTCATCACTGTGACTCATCCTCACCCCTCAGGGAAGCCTTCCTCTCCACTATGCAGGGGGTCCCCTGGACACCTTTACCTGTTTCCCACTAAGCACTCGGCCAGCCCGTCCCCGCTGCTGCAGGTTGCCCCGAGGCCAGCGAGGACACCGGAGCTGTCCTGACCCATGTTGCTGGGGGCAGAGGTCCCTTTCTCTGCCGGGAAAGGCAGGGAGCGCAGGGAAGGAGGTGACCCTCCCCAGCCCTCAGTTTCTCCCCGGCTTGCCGACTTTGAACGGGTGACTAGATCAAGCACCAGCTTCCGCTGTGCCTGCAGCCAAGTCCTCGCTCAGCCCTCCCCAAAGCCCGAGTCTGAAAGCGCAGGCCAGAGGCAGCCGAGCGTCCTGGTGCTCTCGAGCGGGGGCCGAGGCCCAGAGGCAAGGGGAACACAGGCGCCCCAGCCCCCGAAGACCATTCCTCCGGCCATGGCGGCTCTGTGGCCCCGGCAAGTCCTCACCCTCTCCAAGCTTCTGTCTGTCCCGTGTGACACGGTCACAGCAGCGGCCCCCACGGAGGGCTGCAGGGAGCAACGGCTCGCGCTCCTCATCCGTGGTGGGAAAGGCACGGCCCACCCTCCCCACATGTTCAGGTTCTCCTGAAGCAGGCGTGAGGGCCCCAAGCGGAAGGGGACTGTCCCGGGCCCGGAGAACGTCGTCAGGGACCGTCTTGGGCGGGCCCCAGAAGTCAATCTCACGCACCGTGTATTTGAGAAGCAACACCAGGCAGGTGGGCTCAATCCGCGGACCTGTGGGCGCCCCGAGGGGCCCAGCCACCTGCCACATGGGCCCCTGCCATCCTCACCCCCTCCACCCCCTGCATCAGCATCGCCACCTTGTGCCACCGTCTTCCTTCCTTCTCCGCCCTCATCACCACCACCGCCGCACCTGCGCCCGCCCGGCGCTGTCCTCGAAGCTCCGCGGGGACTGTCTTCTCGTCCCAGGAGACTCCCGTTCCCATGACTTGCAGTGAATAAACGGAGGCCCTTGCAGACCCTGCGCACTCAAGGCCACACATCAGCACAGGGCCGAGCCTGCACAGAAGCCCAGGAAGTCTCCCTCCCGCCAGCACCCGCCCATCCCAGTCACGGGCAGGGAGACCCCACGTCTAAAGCCCATCTAGGCAGAAGAGGGGCCGAAGGTGTTGCTGGGCCCCACAGCGACAGCCCCTGGATCTCGCTGGGCTTCTGGCGCAGACTCACAAGTGTCCGCGTCGGGCATACCCGGTTTCTCCCTCCTCTGAGTTGTCTGCCGAAGGTCCTCGGAGCACCCCCACATCATAAAGTTCTTGGGGGGTCGGCCCGCTAAGTTTGGAGCAAACGATCTCAATTCCTAAAGCCCTGCTTCTGAGATTTCCTGGGACTTTATTATAGTTTTTATTCCTTTGGTAGAAGGAAGGGAGAGGGGGCGGGCGGGGGAGATGAGGCGTGGGGGCCGGAGATGGAGAGGCGGAGGGAGGAGTCCAGGACAAGGACGAGGAGAGCAGTGGGCCGGGTCCCACCCTCTCGTCCCCAGCCCCCACCTCGCTCTGCCAAACCATTGTGGCTCTGCCTGCCGATGCTTTTCTGGCTTGCTCAGGGCAAGTGGGAGCTGCAGAGTGAAAGCCCCTGGAGGCGGTGCTCAGCCATTGTAGCTGGGGGCCATGCAGAGCCCGGTTCTGCACCTCTCGGCTAGGATGACTCTCAGTACTTCATGCCGGCTCCCAGAGCTCCCGGGGAGAAAGCCCTGTGCCCCTCACTGTAACTGGCGTACAAGACACCGGTCAGCTTCCTTTCCTCCCTGTCTCACCTCTCCTGGCCCCTCCTCATGTTTCCCAGGGCCATACCCAAGTCAAATGTCCACCCCCAAGGCGTGTCTAAGGGCTCTCAACCGAGCGCAAGGGTAAATGGATACACGATGGTAGATGAACAGAGAAGTAGGTGTATGAATGAACAAAAGGGAGAGGCAAAAGAAGGGTGAAAGATGGGTTCAAAGGTTGATGAGCATGCACACGAAAAGGTGCCTGGGTGTGTGGGTGGTTGGATGGATGGATGAGAGAATGGAGGGATGGATGTGCAGATGAGTGGAAGTGTTGATAGGTGCATGTGCAGATGGATGGGTGGGTGGGTGAAAGAAGATGGGTGGATGGATGGGTGGGTGGGAGGGTGGGTGGGTGGGTGGATGGATGGGCGGATAGGTGGGTGGGAGGGTGCGTGGGTGATTAGGTGTGTGGGTGATTAGGTGGGTATATAAATGGATATAAGGATGGATGAGCATGTTGTTAGGTGGATGGGGGTTGAACACATGGATGGGCGGATACCCGGATGGACAGATGACTGAAGACTAGTTGGTCTGTCCTCGTTGTTATCCACCGATGGAAGCGGATCCCCTGCGAGGGGGACAGTGGTGCGGCAGGGGGCGCCCCCACTCCCAGCCGCTGTGCTCCGCAGCCCCCAGTGACAACACCCTCTCCCCTGGCAGCTGCACTGTGACCCTTCTCTTACCCGGACATTCTCTGCCCCCCTATTTTTTTCTTGCTGTGATTTAATGTCACTATTTCCTCCAGGAGTCTTTTCTGCTAAGCAAATGGTTACCTGGCCCGGAGCCCCAGAGGCTGGGCTGGGAGGCCTCGCTCCTGCTGGGGAGGCCTTATCTCCAAATGGGGAGATAAAAGGACAAAAGAGGCATCATCAGACTCTTCGAGGCAAACTGAGGGGGTTCCCAGGCTATCTGTCCTCTTTAGTCAGAACCTGGAGGGGACGCCCATCAAGCAGGAGTGCTAGAGCTGAAGATCATCGAGGCCCAGCAGGGTCAAGAAAAACCTGCACCTCTCTCTCCCTCAACGACCCAGAAGAATTTAGACAGGTGGCCTGGTCCAGAGAGAGCCACTGCCAGAGATGACTGCCTCTCGCCACGCCCCGTCTGCGGCAGGCAGACATCGAGTGAGCACGCAGCTGCTCTGCGGGTTTCCCTCCCCTGGAGGCCCAGGCCCCGCGCTGTGCCTTAGCCGGGCTGGCGAAGAGCTTCACTGCCACCCTGCCCTGAGTCTCGTCTCTCCGCGCCCCGTGTGTGTAATTCACTTGGGTTTGCTCCTGCTAACCTGTCCTACGTCAATTTAGCCGTTAGACCAGCGAAAGAGCCCAAAAAGAAAGAAGGAAGCATTTTCCGCCCCATTACCCGCTCTCCTGCCACATGAGGTAGGGCAGAGGCCTGGACGCCACAAGCACTGCTGAACCCCGGGGTTCCTCGTAAACTGTGGGGTCCTCATCCTCATGCATGTTGATCCCCTCGGGAATGCGAAAAACTGAGTCTCAAGAAGGACACAAACAGAGGCCAGGCTCCTGCGCCTGGGGTCTGGCCTGAGGCCTCCACCCTTGGAACCAGCTGACTTGGAATTCATGGCCTCAAGGGAGCACCCGCACCCCTCTCCCCTCCGGGCCTGGGAAACAGCCTCACTCACTCTGCTTGGGGTGCATGACTCACTTTGAATCACAAAAACAAACAGCGAAGACGACTGTCTGGGCCTAGCCCTGCTCTTGCGGGGCTGGAGGGGCTGGAGGGCCATGCCAGCTGCTGGCTCTTGGGGACCGAAGCAGGGTCCTGGCCTGGCTGCTCTGTCATCGCCACAGCCAGACACCCCGTGAGTAATGGCCCTTGGAAGAGGGCAGCTGTCCTCCCAGACAGCAGTGTGGACGCCGACACGGAGGGCTCCTGCTTCTCCTGCCCTGGACTTGAACTGGCTCTGGGAAGCCTCCAGAAGCCGCAGCTCCCGGCCGGTCCTGCCCCAGCCGCAGGCTCGCAGGGGGGTCTCTCCTGGATGCCGCAGCTGCCTCCTCCTGCCTCTCCAGGCCCCTCGCCCGCCCGCCCATGTCCCATCACCGCCTGCTTCCCCAGACCAGCTGCCCTCCGCGCCTGCTTCAAAGAGCCAGCTTCCTGCCGGGTCTGCGAGGCCTCCACACAGGCCAGGTAAAATACCTGCAAACTTTGAATTCCAGACAAACAAGGAATAATTTTTTAGTATGTCTCCTACCAAACTTGGGATATACCTACACTACACTGAAAATTTCTGTTAGACGTTTTCCTGCGCCTCCTACGTTCTTACTTGCCAAATATGGCACCTCGCTACGCCCCTCTCTAAGCCCCTCCCGTCCCTACCCCCACAGCACTGTTCCTCTCATCTGCTCTGGAATGTACTACGCCTGGACGCAGGCCGTCTCAGCCTCCTCCCATCTTCCCCCCTCCCGCTCGTCCCCCAGCAAAACCAGCGCCCAGCGCCAGCATGTGGCACAGCACAGCCTGGCCCCTGCCAGCTGTGGCTCTCCCTTGGGATGTGGTGACTGGACTCGTCCACGCTGTAGGGCCGGACGGCGTCCCTCTGCTGCCGTGACCCCAGCACCTGGCGCGGGCACACGGACCCGGGGTCTGTGAGCGTCCGGCAGACATGCCCAGCCCAGGTCCAGGCCCTGCCCGTGGCATCTCCCGGGGCTCACAGCTTCGCCACACCCCAACGGCACCCGCGCCCCCTCCCTGCGGACCACTGGTCTCCTCGGCAGAGCCGGCTCAAGGAGATGATGGTGGAAATCCCGAACTACGGCTCATAGCCCACCGCGCATCATTTTGTCAAGTTTCATTTCTCTGGAAGGAAACTTAAGATCACTTTCCCAGAGTTAACCACCTGGGAGGAGCGTCAGGGCCTGAAAATCTGGCCAAGTAGCTTTGTCCCTTTTCCCCACGAGCCACAGAGAGACGTGGTGGGCAGAACCCTCAGGCCGAGCTGCGGCCCAGCCCTGTGGAAGTGCAGCGGCTCTGAGGGCCTCTCTGGTGGTCAAGGGGCTGAGCACCGCACGGTGGGGCTTCCGCAGCCACTGCAGTGCCGAGTTCGACCCCGGCCAGGGAGGGAACCCACGGGGCGCAGCAGACCTCTCCTGCCTCCCCGCTGCTCCCCTCAGCAGTGTGCTTCAGTCCATCTGCCTGTTCTGCTCCCCGCTCTGTCTCTGGTGGATCCTCTCAACCCCTCTGGTGGATTCTCTGGCCTGCACCCCAGTTCTTGTATGCCTAAAAAATAAATATTTTTTTTTAAAAAACATGGAGGCAGAAGGAAAGAGGGGACAAAAACTGTCAACTGAGAATTATGCATCCAGGGAAAATAGCCTTCAAGAATGGAGACAAAATACAGTCTCTTTAATAAAAGGGAACCGAGGATATTTGTCCCAGGAGTTCTACAAACAAATGTTAAGGGATATTCCTTAACCCGGAGAGAAATGACAACAGATGGAAACTAGGAGTCTGAGAAAACGAGAATCAAGTTCCTTTTCCTGTTCATTTCTTTAACAACTATGGAACCATTAAAAGAAAAAAGTATAACACTGCTTTGCAGGGTTTGTAGCGTGTATATTTGGCATACATAACATAAAAGATGTGGAAACATGAACTTCCACAATTACGGATTCCTGGATTTTACACGAAGCTGTACAATAGTCCCTCTGAGTGGAGTACGAAAAGTTAAGGATGTTTACTCTCATCGCTATAGCAACCTCTGAAGAAGAATGCAGAGAAGTGTCGCTTTTTAAAAAATCAGCAGGAAAATGAAGATGGAATTCTAAACAAAAATGCAGACGGTCCAGATACAAAGAGCAGGAAAGAGAAGCAGAGGAACAAAGAGAGCAAAAGCCAAACCACCACCAACAAACAGGCCAGGAAGCGGCTCGCGGGACCCAGTTCTTAGGGTGCCGGTGCCGACACCAAAGCGTGACTTAGCAAACACGCAATTAAAGGAAAGGACCAGAGAACAGGCCAGAAAAAACAGCTCGTGCCGCACGCCATCCCCGGGGCACAGGACAAGCACCATCGAGGAACGGGCACACACAGGAAACGCCCGGTGTGCAAGCAGGAGGCCGGTAGGCGCAAGGCCGGACGGAGCCCGAGACCAGACCGAGACGCCGGCCGCACACGCAGCTGGTCTCCGTCCAGTGCCAGGCTCACGACTTTGCCGGCACCTCCGTCAGTGCTGAGTGTGCAAGCGTCTCTTGTTGAGCTCACGAAGTAGCTCTTGGGAAACACCAGTGACGTGGGCTTCGATGGCAGTGGCCAAAGTGTAAATCACTCACGCCTGAGGCTCCCTGGAGCCCACGAGGAAGGGGCTTCCAAGAGCTGCTGGTGGGGTTCGCGTGAAGGTTAGAAGGGCGAGGCTGGGAGGGCCAGGAGGCTCCAAACTGTAGCCCCCTCCCTCTCCGCCTGTCACTGGCTGGGGTCTTTCAGTATCTCTGGAAGAATTCTGACACGTAGCCAGTAGACAGGCCTCCCGCGTTCTGAAGAAGGAACCCCAGAACCTCTGGTTTAGAGCCGGTCAGAAGCACAGCAGACACCCGCACTCGAAGGAAGGGATGGTGGGGACCTTGGGTCCAGAGCTGCTGGGTGGTTCAGGAGCCCAGGTACCTGTGCAAGGCCCGCCTGGGGCTCGAGACCAGCGTCTGAGAGGGAGGGCGTCCTGGGAAGTCTGATCCCTGAGCCTGTGGAACCCCAGGCACCTCCGGGTAACGGTGTCGATGTTGAGCTGAATCCTCGGGCACGCTGCTGGCATCTGAGAGCTGCTTGCTGGGGTGATGAGGCCGACCGTGCCCCCGCTGGAAACCGAGCTGCAGGGAGACCACCAGTGACAAACAAACCCATTCACATCCAAGGAAAGGGACACGGGCCTTACATCTCACGGGGGTAGGTCCAAGAATTTAGTGATGTGTTTGGGAACTTCCAGGGTGTGAAGTAACTGGGTGGTTACACAGTCAGTGGCCCCTTGACACCACGGAATACTATTCAGCCATCAAAAGAACGAGGTCACCATATCATGCACAGAAGAAATGGCCATCCACGAGCAGGCTTACGTGGAAATAAGCAAGGGGCAGAGCAGCGAGTCTGGTATGCGCTACCTCAAACGTGCAGGGAAGGGACCCACCAACACAGCACCTGCCGTGTTGCAGAACCGCTGCAGGAGGGGGCAGGATGCACGGCAGGCTGGCCAGGGGAGGGAAGTGGGCACTGGGCGCTGTCAGGTGAGGGAGATGCGTGGTTTTCGCTTTCTACCCTTTTACACAATGTTTTTACTCTGTGTCTATCTCAGAGGCTCAAGGAAAATATTGACAAACATTAAAAATAAGAGTAAGTCAGAGAAGTTGACGGGCAGTGGGGAGGGGGGAGACCTCTTCATTTACTCCCCAGGTTTTCAAAATGTTGGATAACGAGAGGTGTTTGCAAACACAGGCCACTGCCTTAGGTAGGAAAACAACTGTGAACAAGAGGCTTCGTCATCTACCGTGACCTGTGCCCAGGGCAGGGCCCGGGACAGGAGGAGGACAGGGGAGGGCAGCTAGGGGAGCCGGTCAGGGAAGGCTTCCTGGAGAAGGCGGCACCTGAGCTCCCAAGGGCGCCACCCTCCTTCGGTCTAAGGAGGAGCGGCCCTAGAGACGAGACCCTCTGCTTGGTGTCCCCTGCTTCTCCACCAAGCACCTCCTGCTAACACCCTCTTCCTCCATGCAGTGCCCTGGGGTTTGCTGGGCCAGCAAACACGGGAGTCCCCACTTCTCGTTTCCCTGTGCTGGGCCTTTATAATAATAATGAATTCAGATTAATTAATAATCACCACTTAGTGCCACGTGCTGCGGAAACACTGTCTTCACCCAGAGTGGCTGTTGTCATCACTGTTCCAACTTTGTAGACAAGAGCAGTGTCATAGAGAGGTTAGCGGCCTGCCCGAGGTCACACAGCTAGGAAGGGCACAGCAAGAATTTTTCAGCCGCGAAGACACTCCCTCCCCTCTCACTGAGATACTGTCTCTCCAGGGGTCCGCTCTCCCCAACAGTCTCCCCACCCCCAAGCCTCCCTCCTGCCTACATTTATTCCTGTCTCCTGTCCTCTGCCCATCCCCCCCTGCAGGGCCAGTGCTGAGATGGCTTCCTTCTGCAGACAAAGCTCGTTTCAGCTACTCGTGTTCCTGAAACCTCCCCGCCCCGCAAACTCTTTACAATTTATTTATCTAATTAAACATCTCTCAGCAGCCCAGTACGCGGAGAAGTTCATATTTAACCAGCACACAACATCGACCCAGCCCATCCCAGACAGGAAGCCCCAGCCCCTGCGCCTCGCCCGCCCGTGAGCCTGGGATGGCCGGGCACGCGGCACCGCCCTCCCATGCCAGGGTCACACCCCGCCAGCTGTGTTTCCGGCCATGGGCCTGCCGCTCAAATCTCCTGTTTAATTAACTCCATCTCTCGGGCGGCCGGAGCACGTGGGCAAACTTCTGTCTGGCTTACTGCGAGGCCCAAGCACATCCCAGTTTGCTTTCTAAGAATAGAAGCGGGAGATGGGGAGGGAGGAGGCCGGGATCTAAAAATGAATTTGCAGCCCAGAGTAAAACAACCCAGCTGAGGAGAGGGGCGAGAAAGCCACACACGCACACTCACTCACACACGCGTGTGCAGTGCAGGCACCAGGCCCTCCCAGAGCCCAGCCCGTGGGGCGGGCGGCTGCCACCCTGGGTGTGAGCCTGGAACCCTGCCCAGCCGTCTGGCAGGAGGGAGCAGCTGGGGACGCCCAGGGGAGTCTGGGTTTGCTTCTGGGCTGGTCGGTTTCCCCAGGAGGCAGAAATGAGTCACCCGCTTGCAGGCTGGGTTTGGGGGGTTCCTGGGAGCCCTAGATACGGCACAAATTTCCAGGAACTCAAGACCTCATTGCCCAGAAGGTGCTTGGAGGGACGAGGTGCCCCCACCCACCGCCCACAGGGAAGGGACAGAGAAAAGCTCAGAGGACAGTGGGGGTGGGGGCTCGCTTCAGTACGGCAAGCCAACCCAACTGAGAGCTCGCTCCGCTCCCCCTGTGCTGAGCACTTGCTTGAAATACCCCTCTGAGCCCTGCAAGGCCATGGGACTGCCTGTGTTGTCCCATTTACTCATGAGAAAGCCGAGGCCCGCGGAGTTGGTCCCAAGACGAAGGAAGGCCCCAGGCTCGGGAAGGAGACCCCAGCATGGGAGCCAGGCGGCCTCCTGTATGCAGAAGGTGCCCCACTGCCCGTCTACCCGGCAGAGCGGCGGAACCAAGGCCGCGTCTCTTGGATAACCCGCAGGGTCCCTGGCCCGGGACCAGACAGCAACAGCTGCCCGATCGCTCTGCCGCTGCAGGAGGGGGCCGGGAGAGGGTCTCCACCGGGGCTGGCTGTTGCCGGTGCCCAGAGCCTCTTGGGTCTGCCCTGCTGTCCAGGTGCTGTCCCACCCCAGGGCCAGTCTCCCCGCGAGCGGGAGCGCTCCCCTCCAGGCCCACGTCCACGCAGCGTGACCCCTGTGCTCTAAGGCGGTGACAGCTAGGGCTAAGATAAACTCGGTTTCAACAGTAAGCTCAGTCTTCTAGAGACAGATACTGAAATATTTATGGAAGAAATGACATGATGTCTAGGATTCTTTGCAAAATAATCTGCAGTGGAGGCAGAGAGCAGAAGCCGAGGAAGCGAGAGCGGCCAAGGGCTGAAATGTTTCAGATGCATGCGGTATTAGATGCCACTTCGGCACCCTGTGCGTTTTCGGTGTTATTTTAGACGTACGTCACTCAAGTATTAGAGCCGATGACGTAACTACTTACTAAGTAAAACCCACTTTGGTTATGACAATAAGTGACTGCATATGACGTTCTGTTGCAACAGACCACACCCATCAGATATGGGGGACGCTCAAGCAGCTTGGGGGTTCACCTCCCAGCCCCCTAACCCATGAATTTTTTTCAGTAAATACAATAAATGTGTTTTCCTTATAATTTTCTTTAAATAAATTTCTTTTCTCTCCCTTGCTTTATTGTAAAACACAGTGTAGAACATTCAAGATGTGTATTAATGGACTGTTAAGTTTAAGGGAGATCAAAAGTTATACAAGGATTTTCAGCTGTGGGAGTAAAGAAGCGGGGGGGGCGTGGGGGGTCAGGACCCCACTCCCCATAGTGTTCAAGACTCAACCGTATTGCATATCACGGGCACATTTGATTATGTTATTCAGGCCGCCTCTGTATGTGCTGAAATTTCCTTCATGCTGTGCAACAATCTTTTTAAGTGCGTAGCTCACAAGGAGGAGATTATGTAACATGTGAGTCCTACCCAGGCGTGCAAGCGAGGTGTGGGGTGCTGGCACACTGCCCGTTCCGCATTTACAGATGTTGTTCCCTGGGGGAAGCTGAGGGCGGCCGGGCCCCCCCAGGGTGCCCCACCCAGGACCGGCCCTCAGGCTGCAGGCGGGCCTCTGCCAAGCTGCGTTGGGATGTCCTCCTGCAGACCTGGAGAGGGAGGGCAGGGAGGGCGGCGCTGCCTTTTCATCCTGTCTCTTCCATGATACGAAAGTGCAGTATCGCTCAAACGACTCCCATCAGCAAACCCGAACGCACGAGGAGCCACAGGCCCGGCCACGGCCGAGCGCTGCGGTCACTGGCAAGCCACACACGGCCCCACCCAGAGGAGCCGGGCCAGCGCTGCAGAGCGGAGCAGGCGGCCTCCGGCCTCCCAGCCAGCCCCGGGGAGGGCGCCCGGACAGCAGGGCAGACCCAAGAGGCTCTGGGCACCGGCAGCAGGTGCGAGGTACCTCGGGCCGGTCAAAGGCCCGGGGTGAGGGCCTCAGAGTCCCGCCCAGAGTCCCACAGCTGCATCTTCCTCTCCTCTTCCGCCCCCCGATAGTCTCCAGCCTGTCACGTCAGACCCCAAGTGACAGCAGAGCCCGCCCCATCATGGACCTTGGCTTCTCCCGCGCCCTTCGCTCGGTGGCAGGGGGTGTGTGGTGGGAGATGCCGGGGGAGCTGCAATGAGGCCCGGGTCCCAGCACCACCAACCTTAGGACAACACCCTCTGACTTCCGCCCTCAGACCGGGGCCTGGGGCCTCAGGAGCGGGGTGGGCGCTGCAGAGAAGAAACGGTAGGCGCTGACCTCTGCTGGGCACAGGGGTCGCTGGGCCCCTCCCCGCCACAGCAGCCCAAGAGGAGGTGCAATCAGTAGACGCCCTCTGCATGCTGAGCTGAGGAGAGGCCCGGGACTTGCCGAGGACCCCGCTGGCACACGGCGGGCGGCCCACCACGGCCACTGCACGGTGCCCGCCACGTGCCAGTGGGGTCCTCGCTCATCCCGAGTGTCTCGAGGGGCCACCAGCAGCCCTGCCAGGCCCACACCACGAGTGGCACCGGCGGCCGGGAAACCAGGATGCGGGAGGAGCAGGTGCACAGATAAACGCGGGCGGAGGACCCCTCTGATCTGCGCTGTCCAGCCAGGCGCCTGTCGGGCATCTGTGGCCACTGGGCATTGGATTGTGACTGGTCTGAAAGAAATGCACCCGAGGGTAAAACACCGGCTCTGCACAGCTCGAAAGGAAGTGGGGAGAAAGAACACAGAGGGTCTCACGGTGGGGGGGGCTCCTTGCTTGGCTGCACAGCAGAACCCCGATACGCCCCACCCCCTTCATCAGACCCTCTTCTCCCTAGAACGATATAAACGCAGAGTTGATAAACAAGCCCCCCAAAAATCCCAAATTGGGCTCTCCTTCTGGGAGAAACTGGCCAGTTTCTCCTCTGTTCCAGAAGCGTCCGGAAGGTTCTAGCCTGTCTTGCCGCCAACTCCTCACTCATTCCTTGGGTGAAAAGAAGTGAAGAACCCTAATTGAGAGTATTTATGATAGGCGGGATATTTATTAAGGCACTTAAAAGGTTATTAACACCTTTTATGAACTCATTGTTTAAAAGCCTGCCATGCTTAATCATTTTAACACCATTAAATCAGTATTAACAACAACCCCACGACTCAAACACACAATGCCACCATCTGATAACACTCCAGAAATGGAAGCCTTGGCAAATCTGGGTGGCACAGGTGTGCCCCCAGCTTCCCTGCAAACAGGCACCCCTGGCTTGGAGACCCCAAATTAAAAGGGAGGTGCCTCTCTACCCGGGAGCTCAGAGCCCACCCCCACTGTGGATTCCCAGCGACTGAGCCAGCAGCAGAGCAGGTCAGCCACCCTCCTTCAGACCCCCCCAAAACACGCACGGAAAAGAAGGGGGGCCTGGGGGGCTGGGTGACCAAGCCAGGCTCTGCCTTTCCAGGTCGGCCAGCTCTAGACCGCGGGCAGAGAGGGGGCTGCCTGCACTCCGAGCGCCACCGAGGTTGTTTTATGTCACTGGTTCGCGGCCCTTGCGGCTCCTGTCCTCCCCCCGCCCCATGAGTGCTCACACAAGCACCAACCTCGGCCTCCTTGAGGGGCGGACCAGGCTCCTGTGTCCAGGGCCGTGACCCCTGCCCGCGCCCTCCTCTGCCAGGGGGGCCGGGCCTCTGGACCACAGCAGCTGGGTGTGCCTCCTCTCCGCTTCCTCCTTGGCTTCTGGCCGGTCGGCGCAGGTGAGTGTGACCACAGCCCCACCCCAGGAACCCAGCCTTTCCTTCCCCACGCCAGCCCTGCACCCCTTTGGCCCGCCCACCTCCCTGGCCTCAGCAAACTCCCCTCCCTTGTGCCCACTCCCTTATATTTATTTTGCTTGGTCCCTCCATCTTCGGGCTCCATTCTATATAAAGGCCAACATTCGCCCTCTCCTGCCGCCCCTCTCTACGGCACGTAACTCCCTCAGCCGGCTCTCCCACTGCTGCTGGGGACGCTGGTCCTTCCCTGCGGCCACCAGAGCCCACGCGGGCCCCTGTCACCGCGCCGCGTGACCGCTGTGGCGCTCAGGACGAGTGGCCAGTGGCTCCTGTTGTCCGGAAAGGCGCCCCTGGGGGACTGCAGGTCCACTGCATTTCCGCGTTTAGGTTTGTCAGGAAAATCCAGATCTCTTTCCGAAACGCTGCCCCGGCTCACATGCCCGTCAACGAAACGCCCAAGCTGCTCCGCACGTCCCCTGCTCAGCGTCCTTCCAGCAGCACCGCGTGCTCCGCTCTGTGCCTGCCCGCGTGCCGTGCGCAAGAAGAGATGGACGGTACAGGACCACGGCGAGCGACGCAGCCAGACCCTGGAAGGACCTGCCTCATCCCTGCCTAGAACCTTCCAGAACCGTCTGCTCAATCGGCACGTGAGAACACGGGGGCGGGGCTCTCTGAGGGAGGGGGCAGTGAGGGAGCGGGACTCTGAGTGAGGGATGGTGAGGGGGAGGGGAGGGGCTCTCTGAGTGAGGGGCAGTGACCTGGAGACCCGGGATCTGGGTGCTGCTCCCAGGGTGCACGCACTTCGGGGGATCGCACTCATGGGTCCTTTCTGCAGATGACGCGGCCAGTAGATAACTCCTTGTCAACAGGAGGCGGACTGGCCAGCGGGTGAGGGAGGCGGACTGGCCAGCGGATGACTAGCTGGACCAGGACGGTGAGCGCTACGACCCAGAAATAAAAGCCGACGACCCTACACACGGCGCATGCTCAAAGCTCAGACTAATTATGTGCAGAGAAAAAAAGTCAGACCCAAGAAAGCACATACTGTACGATGCGTTTATATAAACCGCTAGAAAATGCACAGTGAGCCACAGTGACAGAACAGATGAGGGGGTGCGCTGGGGGGAGGTGGCTGGGCGGGCACCGGGAGCCCCGCTGACTCGTGCGCGGGGAGGCAGTTCCAGTTCCACACGCAGGCAGAGCCAGGCTGACCGAGCTGCAAGGCTGAGCACGCCCGCTCAGAACCTCAGGATTTGCTCTCAGATGGGACTGAGGGTGCAGGGGAGGAAGGGTCAGAGGGACCCCAGATTCACAGAGCAAGGAAGGGAGAGCCTCTTTCTCTCACCACTTCCCTCTGTCTCCCTTCTCCTCCCCCGTCAGGACTCCCCCTGGGGACCCAGCTCCTGGAGAAAGGCCTGGGTCTGCGTTTGGGCACTGCTGTGCTGGGGACCCTGCACCGGGCGGCTGCCAGGAGAAGCAGCCTGTGAGGCTGACCACTGGCTCCCAGGGACACCAGCTTCTTCCGAAGATGGATACGGGGCAGGGCCAGCAGCCACTGCCGCGCTTGGGTGGGCTTGCCCAAGTGCATCCACCCCGGAGACTGTCAAAGAAAGTAGGAGGCAGAAGAGGGCCAGCACTCATGGCCAGGACCCCGAGATGTCCCCTGGAGACGGTCAGCAGCCGGCATGTGACGGCTCCCCACACAAGCTGCCCTCCACCCGCCTCAGCTCCACGAAGCTGACACTGCACCTGCTGACGGGCATCGTGGCTAAGAGACAAGCTCTCGACTGGATCCCGGCCTGGAGGATTCAGCCCCCTAGTTGGGGCTGGTGGAGTTAGCAGGTTAAAACGCAGGCCATCCTGTTACCAACAAGGAATCATTTTCTAGTACAAGTATGTCCCAAACGTTGCCTGGGATATCCTTGCGCATTTATCTGGGACACACGTCAACTAGCGATAGCCTGCTTTTCTGAAACCCAGATGCAACCGCCGTCTTGTAAGCTGTCGGCAGCCCCGGCCCGCACAGGTAAGAGACGCCGCCTGGTGAGTCTGGGTTGTAGGGACACCTAACCTCTGTGACCACGAGGCCGGAGCTGCCTGGCCCCGAGTCGGGAGGGGCTGGGTAAAGAAACCCTGAGCTCCAGCTAGACATGGGGGTGGAAAGTCCAGATCTGCCGCTGGGGGTGAGAAGGGGCAGGAGGGAAGCTGGCCAGGCCCAGCCTCACCAGGGAGGCTCGTACATGAAGGGCCAAGAGCAACTGGCCCCGGCCCCCCAAACGTGCTCCCAGCAAGGCACTGTCTGATGCCCACATTCATCCCGGAGTGCTGGAAGATGACCGCAGGGGGTCCAAAAATAAATAACTAACAGGACAGACCCGGATTACCCAGCTGGCGGCTCCAGCGTGGAGATCCGGTACAGCTTGGTCCAAGCATTCCGGTCTCCCTGGCTACGCTGGCCACAACTAGCTGTCTCAGGCCAAAAATAAAAGATTTCGAGAAAGAAGCTATGGGACACTGCAGCCACCGCTGCTGTGACACTTGTCATCTGAAAAGCCAAACACCCCAGGCCCCTGGGACAGGGACAAGCTGATCGTCCTTCTTCCTGGCAGTGGAGACAGAGCGGGCTCCGGAGCCGGCGGTCTGAATGCAGAGCCACCCCGGTGGGCGGACAGCCTCACCCGCCCGCCTCGGGACAGCCACTTCTCCGTTGGCCCAGGAAGACGCTCCCTACCTCCGAGGGCATGCAAGTGGCGGTCAGGAGGCACTGGCCACCTCCTCAAGCCCGGAGCTGCTGGGCGCCCCCATTAGGGGAGGACACCTGGACAGGGAACCGCGGTCACACAGCGGTGCTTTGGCTAGCAAGGGAGACCCATCCCTGAGCCCGCATCCTGCATGCCCACCCTGGGAGCCCAGGAAAATGCCCATGGACAGCCACTCTCAGCTGCCCACTTCACCCACACCTGCTCCCTCCAGGCCCCTGCTCACCCCTATCCATCAGAGTCTGCAGGCCTGGGGCAGGGAGTAGGCCCTGCCGCTGGCAGGTTCTACAAGACTCTGGGCTGTTCTGGTAGGAAGACAGCGGCGTCCTGCGGCAGCCAGCATCTAAGGCAGTGTTCTGGGTTGTCCATCAGAACCTTCTGGAAGTTCTTAGACATCCCATGCCCAAGTCACACCGACAACCAGTCGGAATCTGCGGCTGAGCCTCGCCTTAGGGATTCTTAAAGTTCCTGGGACTCCCATGTGCTCTCAAGATTGAAACCCAAGGCCCAGAGGGGGGAAACGTTTTCTAAGAAGGCCAGAGAGTGAGTCTTGGTGTCCGGGCATCAAGCACCCACCACCCCCATCCCGGGGGGGAATACACTGCAGACAGTGTCTAAACCCAGGCCAATCCGTGTCCCCATACGAGTGTTTTCATGGACACAGAGCTCTGAATTTCATGCACTTCTCAAGGGTTTTCAAATATTAGTCTTTTTGCCTTTTTCCAGCCATTCAACATGTAAACACCACGCTCAGCTCAGCTACGTAGACTCAGACACAGAGCAGGCCGGCGCTGGCCAGCCCCGGCTTCAGGAGCCACGGTGAACTTTTAACTCAACCTATTTCATCGACAAGTGCGTGAACTTCTGACCAGGTGTCCAGCTGTCTTCTCCTTCAAAGGCCACGCCCTGAAACATTCTAGAACAATCTGTGCTAGAGGCCCTACTGTACCAACGGCCCAGAAAAAAAAAAAAAAAAAGATGATTTAAGGGAGCCAGCAGAGTTCAGGGGGAGACATACCCTCCCATGGGATCCCCGACAGTGAGGGCTGGAGACGCTCCCCAGTCCAGGGGAAAGTCAAGGGAGTGGTGGTGAACTGAGGCAGACCGAGCCCGAAGTCTCGCCGGGAGGGGACAGCCCCTCCCCAGCTGTTCCCTGGGAGGTCTGGTCTCTTGATTTATCAAGAAAGTCAGAAATGCGGATGCTTCACGTAAAACAGCCTATTGTTAAATGTTTTAAAATTCTTAAAAAATTAAAACTCTTAAAAATGTAAAACTTCCTTCAGCTCAGGCGTAGCTGATGGCCACCAGGCACCGCTCTGCAGCGCACAGTCCCGTCAGACCTGCCGATTCTGGGCCAGGTGTCCGCGGAGCGGCAGGGAAGGTCAGCAGCTGGGGCTCGGAGGAGGGACCGGCTTCCAGCTCGCCCCGCCCAGGTGGACGCCAGGTGAGTCACGGCCCTCAGCAACTTTATCTGCAAAGCGGGCTGTCACACCTCGGCTTGGGGCTGCTAAGAGGCCGTAGGTGCGATGCCCCCGCAAAGGGCCCCTGGGGTGAAGAGCTGTCCGGCTGGCATTACGGCCCTGCACTCTGGGGCGCGTTTCTTGGCATCTTTACCACTCACGCCTCTGGCTGCCGCCGACAGCCTCTGTCCGCTGGACGCAGCGGGCATCTGTGCCCTCACCACCCACCCCTGCCAGAGTCGTTTTAGGTAGATCCTGTGACTTTAAGAGCAGAGACCTCCAGTTGAAAGTGGGGAGCTACAGAGTGTGCACGCCCACCCTGGGGGAGAGATGGTCAAAGGCCTAGCCCAGGCGCGGGGGACGCCCAGGCCCGGGGGACGCCCAGAGGAAGCCTCAGCTCAGGGGCCTGTCCTGTCCAGGCTTGCTGTCCTCACCAGATGACGTCCGAGAAGCTGGACGCTCGGATTCCAGCGGTCCCGGAGGGAGGGACGCCCAGGGAGAGCGGGCGGGCGCCGGCAGAGAAGGCCTGGGCAGCGGGCAGTGAGGGCAGCCTCCTCAGGGCAGTCCCAAAGTCGAGGGTGCCACCCACACGAGCAGCGCGGTATGAGCGGCCGGGCCAGCGTGGCGGGGTGTGGCCAGGAGGCTCAGCCACCTCCGGAGGGTGCACTGGCACTGCCACCAGACAGCCGCAGGGCAGACCCGCGACCTCCGGCCCAGCACCTCCCCGCCTGGCGGGGCGCCCAGGGCCGGTGCGCCCAGGCAAGGACCAGGAAGCTCCGGCTGCCGGCAGAGCCCGCACTGAAACCAGGCCGGGTCTGCTGGGCCCAGAGGTGCCCCTCGTGCAGCAGGCTGACCGACTCACCCCGCTGCCCCCCTACCCAGCAGGACAGAGCAGTGCGGTGGGGGCAGGCCAGCCTGGCCCCCCGGCCCGGCCGCTTGTGTCCAACTCCTGATTCCGTCTCCCTCTCGTTTCTCTCCCCGGAGCACAGCCTGAGCTACGAGAATGTTCTTGAACTGCAAAAAGCAATACAGATTCATGCTGGAGAGGTGCTGGGCTAGCCGGTGGGCACGCCAGGAAGCAGACCTGCTGGGAATGGGGACCCCCATCCCGGGCAGCCTTTCTCTCGTGGAGAAGATGGGATACCAACAGCACCTAACTTGCTTTATTTTCTCTTTTGGGATATTAGGAAAGGCTTGGGATTTCTGAGAATACTGAGAAAATTCATGCAAGGTGCGCAGAACCTCCTTTGCCGCCAGAGCCTTCCTGGCACCAGCAGTTCGCGCCTAGGATGCTGCTACTCACCAAGCAGCGGCCTGAGGTCGGTCAGTGTAGAAGGACTCATCACCAGCGCCGGCTCTAAACGCGGGGCCACCGCTCCCTGCCACCTTCTCTGGGAGCAGCTGCCTCTGCGGGGGAGGCAGAGGGAGGGTGATGACGTGGGGGCGCGCTGGGTGTCCGCGGCTACCTGGACAGGGGCGCAGATGCCCGGCGCGTCCCGGAGGTCCTACCTGGGCCCCCAGGCCCGCCTGGCACAGAGCAGATGGCCGGGGCGGGGCTACCCCCGCGCAAAGGACCGGCGGCCTCCTGGGGATCCTGCAAGGTTCCCGCGGGCTGCGCTCGGGCGGAGGCGGGGGGCCGCGACCACGCACCCCTGGGGACGGGCCTGGCCGGGGCGCCGCCACCCCGCCTCCGACCACCACGTGGATTTAAAACCCACGCGGCGCCGGGCTCCTGCCCCTCTCGCGCAGTGGGGGCGGCCGCCCGCACTTGCGTCCAATCGAACGGCGGCTCCCGGAACCCGAACTTGCGATTGGCCCGTCCGCTGTGTCATTTCGGGCCGCCCGTGATGTCAGCGGTGTCTGGCACCCCGCCTCTTCGGTGTCTCGATTCCAGTTAAAGGAGCCACCGGGGAGGAGATGCGCGTGTCGCTGCAGACACTGCAGAGTAACCCCGTGGAAACGTCTCCGTGTGGAACCAGCGGGCCGCGGCCGGGGACGGTGACTCTCGTGCTCTGGCGTTTTAGCCCGTGTCGCCGCCGGCTTCTCGCTGATGCAAGTTCGTGCCAAAAAGCCAAGAGGGGCCCTGCGGGCGATTGCACAGTAGTGCAGAAAGGGGTTTTCTCTCCACCACCAGTAACCTTTGAAACATGACTTTGAGCGATTGCATGAGGTGCGACCTTTTTCCCTCAACCCGTCCGCTTTGCATTTTTACTTTTACGACGGCAAATGTTCTTGTCCTAAACAGTCAGGCCTCTGATTATTGCCTTAAAATATAGCGTAAAATTGGAGCGAGAGCGTGAGAATGCCCGAACGAATGCCCATTGCCTAGCGGCCTCGCACCCCGCGCCACGCGTTCACGCATTCACCCCTTCAGTGGGTTTCGCTCAATAGTTACTGATGCTGGTGGATGCTGGGAGCTGGCAGCACAGCAGGGTCGAAGGGGGGAGCCCATGCCCCTGCAAATCGCACCCCTTCATCTTCTCTGTCAGCCCTGACACAGGCCCCAGGCCCCTGTGTGAGCGAAGGCCTCTGTGCAGAAGGCAGCGCCACGTCCCCACCTCTGGCCGGCGTGCAGAGGTGCAGGGGTGCAGGGCACTTTCTGGGCACCACACCCTGGGATGCCCCGCTCCTCGGGATTCCAACAGGGCCTGTCTGGCACTTTAGGGGCGCTGGGGGCATCTGGTTCCTGGGACCAGACGCTGGGAGTGCAGGGCCCGGCCCAGCTGGTGTGAGAGACTGGGAACAAAGAGCTCGCAAGAAGCTGTGACTTGGAGTCACTTCCCCAGGAGAACGGGCTCAGCTCCTTACACGTGGCCAGGGCTGAGAGCCCTGCAGCGGCCGGGCTGCAGTGTTGACTGACCTTCCTCAAGCGTGTTCCTCACCAGACACTGTGCTCAGTGTCCTGAGGGAGCTTTCCCACCAGTCCTCCCAGCAGCCCCTGAGCAAGTGCCTTGTGATCCCCGTTTTAATGATGTGGACACTGAGGCCCAGAGCCTTTAATTAACTTTCCCAATCGGCCACACAGTTACAGGTGGTGCCGTCTACTCTGTGACCCCCTGCTTTGGGCACGTGGAATTCAGTGTTTGGGGAACAGACCAGGAACTGAGTGGGCCCCCAGGAGGCAACTCAGTGAGGGCAGAGCTTGGCTTCCACACTGGGGGGAGCCCCCAGGGTCTGGGGCATGAGCTTGGAAGAGTGTGAACGACTGAAGTGGTGCCAGGCAGAGGGAGCCCTTGCTTCCCCCTCCATGGATCGCTTGGCCTTTGCCCTCACCCAGCTCCTTCTTCCCCAGCCCCCCTCAAGTGGGGAGCAGCCTGCCCGGGCTCAGCCTGGCCAGATGCCATTTACGCCTTCGAGAATCGCGGTTTTACGTTATTAATTGCTCCTGACAACGGTAAAACATACTGTCCATGAGAACAGAAACACAAGACAGTTCTGCTCGAGTGTTTCTGGTCTGTGAAATCAGCTTGAATGATGTGCAGTTCTTCTGGAAGTGTTTCAGACATGCGTTGAACATCTGGAATCTTCCAAGCCCTCCCAAGCTCAGTCTGGGGGTGAGGACCATAGATTAAGCTATTTAAAGTAACCACAACCCTCCAGCTCAGCTAGGCAGGGAGCAGGACCTGGCTCCCCTCTCGCTTTCATCGGCTTGACGTGGTGGTAAGTCATGCCCCTGTCTGGGCCTCAGTTTACCCACCTGTCAGAAGTCAGGATTTGAGTCTGAGATTCCTGCTGTCCTTTGCTTCTGTCCAGGCCTCATCTCCCTGCCTCGCCCCCAAAGCTCTGTCTCTCTGTTAATACCAGTTCCCTGCTGGAAAGAAAAACTGGACAAAGTGACCCCTGGTGGGCAAGGAGGCGGCATCTTGGGTACTTTAGCCTCACCCCTTGGGTTTGCTGCTGAGAGCTCAAGTGTGTGGCAGCTGTTCATGAGCCAAGCTCCCCCACTGCGCCAGCACCCGAACCCAACACAACCACAACCCCAGAACACACCCCCAACACATGCACATGTATGCACACACAGCACAAGTGTCCACAGCATACACTCCATGCCCATGCACACACACGCAGTGCACACGCACACACGCGCATGCACACACACATTCCTCTCCCAGCTGTATGATTAAGGCCCAGGTCTCAGGCCTCCAGCACTTGTACAGAGCTTGGCCTTAGTGAGCTTCCAGGGCACATGAAGAAAGGAGCTGGGGAGGGAGGCAGAGAGGGAGGGAAGGAAGGAGGGAGGGAGGGAGGGAGGGAGGAGGGAGGGGGCAGGAAGACAGAACTGTCCACAGCTGTAAGGTTGTACCAACTGGACCCTGCGTGTGTCTGGTCTCCTGTGGGTTGGCACACAGAGATGTGCCTAGCGCCTGTGGCACAGCAGACCCAGAAGACCCAGCAATGCCCAGTGAAGGGGCTGGGGAGAATCAGATGGTCCTGCCCTCCAGGGTTTGCCCTGCAGCAAGACACATAGTGAGCAGCCAGCATTCTCCCCCAGCTGCGGATTGCTCTCCCTGCAGAGGGCAGGGCAGACACAGGTGGGGGGGGGACCACACGGGGTGCCCGGTGTAGTGTGGTTTCACCTGAGCTTGATCTTCACCGCCTGGACTCCCACCCCCCCCCCCCTTGTCCCAGGGCCCAGAGTCCAGGGAGAGGCGGGGCAGACCTGGAGAGGCAGCCGGGGGAAGCAAGGTGTGCGAGCCAGCGCCTGCACCCACACCCGCCTGCCCTCCTGGCAGGCCCCAGGCTTTGCTGGGCCCATCTGTCAACTGGGAGTTATACCAGTTTGGACTTGGGGGGCAACCCCAGCTATGTGCGGTCCTGGGGTGTATTTGCTGAGTGATGAAATGGACGACTACAAAGTGGGGAGACAGGGCCTGGCGCACAGCATCCAGCGAACTTTCTTGTTTGGAAGCAAAGCAGGACAGATGCAAAGACATAAAGCCAGAGTCCAGAGAGGCTCACCTGGGTGGGGGGAGATGTGACTCAGCGGAAGCCATCTGCAGGGAGGGAAGCGGAGGCTGAGGGCTTCAGGGCTGCCTGCCGCCTCGCCTCGCTGGGTCTGGAAAAGCAGCTCTGTCCAGGAGCTGGGGTGGCGGGAGGGAGGCAGGGCGGGGCCTCCTGAGGTTGGACAGGCCTCGCCCCTGCCCACAGCTCCCAGGCCTCTTGTTGACTCAGCCGGGTACTTTCCTTGGTGCCAGCGGGCACATAGGGACGTGGCCAGCCACCCTGCCTGGGCCAGAACCCACATTAGCTTCCCTCGGTCCCACCCGGCTGCCAACAAGGGCCTGGCACCCTAGCAGAACCAAGACAGAATTCTTGGGGCTCCTCGTTCGAGAGTTACTAATCATCAAAAATTTCAAGAGCAGGCCTCCCTGGTGGCACAGGGGTAAAGCCTCACCAGCCACCACAGCGTGAGTTCAATCCCCGGCCAGGGAGGGACCCGCAGGGCGCAGCAGACCTCTCCTGCCTCCCGCTGCTGCCCTCAGCTGTGTGTTTCAGTCCATCTGCCTGTTCTGCTCCCCGCTCTGTCTCCGGTGACTCCTCTCACCCCCTGCACCTTTGGCCTGCACCCCAGCTCTGTGTGCATAAATAAGCAAATCTTTAAAAACAGAAGAATTTCAAGAGGATGATGGCAGAAGAGTAAACCCAGCGTAGGACCCCACCAAAGGGACCGAGGGGGCCCTGGAGCCAGAGCTGTAGGGAGCCGCTGTCCAGTCAGGGGCGTGCCTTGCCCGCCGTGGGCAGCAGGCTGGTGCGGGACCTTTTCCCTCCAAACATCCCCCACAACTGATTCAACCTGAACTCTCACGGAGGCGTGCCGTCTGGGGCACCGAAAGCCTCCCTCGGGAGCCGCCTGGGGACACGCGCGCATTTCACAATCCCCTGACCCATCACCCGGTTGGGAAACACATCCCAGCTCCAGACTTCCTGGGGCTGCGAGAGAGAAGCCCTGACCTGGGCACCTGCCGTCCTCATTTGGCTCCCTGCCTGCTGCCCCTAGTAGGGCTGGCTCCCGCCTCCCCAGGCACCCACCCTGCCCCCTCGGTCACTGCCTGAAGCCACCCAGGACTTAAATGCTTGCACTGCATCGTCCAGTCCAGGAGCCACCTCCTCCTCAACGAGCCACCCCGGCCACCACCGACCAACGCCGCCTCCAGCTCTTCATGGAGGGGTCTGAGCCAGCCCCACTCCCTGCGGGCTGAGTGTCCAGGTGACCCCTGCACAGAGCCGCTGCCGCTGGACAGCCCTGCTCCGGGCGGCCGCACTTCCCCCAGGGGCCTCCCGCTGGCCACAGGCCGTCAGGCCCCAGGACGCCTGTGCCCCAGAACCCGCACTCACGCCCTGGCCCATGAACACCAGAACCTGCTGTGCGTGCTGGGCCGAGCCCTGCTTCTCCAGCTCCTCTTCCTGAGTGGGCCCCACACGGCCAGACTGCCCGGCACGGCGGTGCCGGCTCACCCCGCACTGCCAGGCTCAGTAAACGAAGACACAGAAAGAAGCCCAGTTCAATTCGAGCAGGAGCTAAGCAACACTTAAACGTTTAGTGTGCGCGTGTCTCAAATCTTGCACCAGATATGTTCACCCTAAATATTATTCGTGGTTTATCTGAAATCCACCTTTATCTGGGCCCTGGGCTCACACAAGGCCTCCCGGGAGAGTGAGCAGTTCATTCCACGCTTCTCCCAAAGCGAGCGCGTCCTTCCTTACCGCCCACCTTCGCAGGGCCTGGCCCCTCCTCTGCTTCAGAGAGCGAAAAGGCAAACACGCAGCGCCCCGGCTTGGGTGGCGTGAGGCTCCGCGCACCACCGTTAAGCGGGTCCAGTCCTCTCCTCTGCAGTCCAGGCCCTGGCTCCCTCCTCCCTCACTATCACTGCATCCAGGGGCTCCACTACGGCCCACTTTACAGAGGTAGAAACTGAGGCTGGGAAGCTGGGGTCAGTCTGTGCAGGCCACAGGAGCGTGTCTGTTCTTCTGGGGAGATGCGGCAGGGACCACCAGGTCTGTCGCCCGAGGCCCTCCATGTGGGAGCCACTTCGGGCCGGGCAGAGCCTGCGCGGTGGCCAGGGCGTGGGTCGGAGCCCTGGTGGCAGCCAACGTGGCCGGGTTTTGTCCAGGACCAAGCCAGCAGAAGCCATGGCGTGGGTGGGTTTATTTTATTTTTTTTAATACTCTGAATTAACTCGGTATTTTGGCCTGGTTATTTTGACCTGGATTGTGCAAATCTCCCTCATTTCCAAGACAATCAGTGAGCGTGCTTTCTTGCTGCTGGGTGAGGCCAGATGCCTGCCAGAGACTTTGAGGAGGGCAGAGGTGGCCTGTACCTCTCCTGGACTCCTGCGCTCAGAACTGGAGCTCAGGAATGCGCTGACTGAAAGGAAGGGAAGGCTGGAAGGGGGCAGAAGGTGATTTCCTTCAGCTTAGGAAATGGGGTCACCTTGACCTCTATGGACCAGGTGAAACCTGCCCTTCTTGGGGGCTGAGGCCCCCCCAGTCCATGGCAGGTGGACCTGGGTTGACCCTTCCTGGCCACGGCCCGGCCCAGAGTTCTAAGAGTAAACTCTTCCCAGACAAACGAAGGCCAGCCCTCAGGTCCTCCCTATGTCCTGGACCCTCTTAGGCTCCCCCCGAAATCTGTGGCCAGCCCATCATCCCGGAGGTTGAACAGTTTCCGGAAAGGGTTCTTGCCCGCCCTCCTCAGAGAGCAAGCAGCATGGCAGTGCCCGGTGCCCGCGTGAACTCACCCACCTGCCAGGCGGGCTTGAGCTCTGCAAGACCTGGCGCGTCTGGTTCTACTTTAATTGTTATTAAAGGAAATGACAAGAACTTTTAAAACCATTTCCTCCCTGAATGCAAAGGGGTCTCTGCTCATTACTCAAACTCCAGGCATTCCAGGAATATGTGGCTATTTAAAGAGCTAGAAGTGCATGTGGGGGGCAGACGTACAGGGCATTGGGTGGGGATGGGGTGAAAATGGGATGGGACCTCCCTGCCTCTCCGAGCAGGTGACAGGTGGAGTTGTCCTTGGGGGAGTTTCTCGTACACAATAGGCGCTCCATAAGGGCGCCTTAAAGTAGACATTAGGGAAGGGATTAGGAGGGAATACACCCAATCGTGGGGCGCTTGGAGCCGCGCCAGGGAGGGGGCCTCTTATGTAATGGTTTAATATCTTTTTAAAGGAGGAGAATGTGTTCTTGTAGCACTCGTGTAATTAAAACTTAATGAAATAAAAGGGCACCCCCGCACTTCCTCCCCCCCTTTTGAACTCCGGAGCCGCGCCCCCCAGCCCGCGGCCCCTAGGGCTGCAGACAATGGGTGTGGATTCGCCCGGGGCCCGCCGGCTGCGGCTTTACACAAGTTGCCGACGCGTATTTACATGACAAGGGCTCCCGGCCCAGCTCGGGGCAGTCCCGGGCGATCTCCGCGAGCTCCGGCCTCCCAGGTTGACCTCCCTGGGGTCGGGTTAAAGTGCGCTGGGGGCGCTGTGGCCGGGGGCCTCGCAGGGCTGCAGAACCGGGGACGGCGAGTTTCCTGCGAAGTCTGGTAATGGGCGGTCTGGAGAACTCCTGCACCTTCTCTAACTCCGACCGCCTCAGTCCGGGGAATCTCGCTCCTGGGGGCGGGGGACAGGCTTTCCCCAAGAGCCCGGGTCAAGGACCCTGGAGCGGGCTGGAGAAACGTCCGAGATGCGGCCGGGACCGAGCCAGCGCCCCGGGGTCGGAGGTGTGCCGGGCGGGGGTTCCAAACCCAGTGGCTGGGGGGGCGCGGCGCTCCCCGTCTCTAGTCTACGCGGGCCACCGGGCTCTGGCCCTTTAAGAGCCCGCCCCCTTCCCGGTCTCCCCGCCCCGAGGCCCGGGGAGGGGGTGCGGGGGAACCTCGGCGGGGATTGGCGCAGCGCGCGCCCCCTCCCCGGCCCCCGCGCGGTGGGAACCGGCAGCCCCGTCTAGCGCTGACGTCAGACCGTCTGCCTGCCTCCGACCGCGGTCTCGGAGCGAAACCCGATCTCCTTGGACTTGAATGAGGAGGCGGCGGCGGCGGCGGAGGTGCTCGGCTGGGGGAAGCCAGCTGCAGAGGCTCAGCCCCGGCGGCCGCGCGCGCCCCGGCTGCCAGCCCATTTCCCGGACGCCACCCGCGGGCACTGCCGACGCCCCCGGGGCGGCCGAGGGGCGGCCGGGGGGTGCAGCGGAACGCGGCCCCACGCACTGAGTCCCGCAGCGCCCGGGAAACTTGGCGGCGCCCCGAGCCCAGCGAGCCGGGGGGCGCCTTTCCTGCCGCGCGCCTCCTGCATGCGGGGCCCGAGCGCCGGGCGCCGGCCGGAGCCCCCCCCGGCCGCCCCCGTGCCCCCCGTGCCCCGCCCCGCGCCGCCGCGCCGTCCATGCATCGCTTGATGGGGGTCAACAGCACCGCCGCCGCCGCCGCCGCCGGGCAGCCCAATGTCTCCTGCACGTGCAACTGCAAACGCTCTTTGTTCCAGAGCATGGAGATCAGTGAGTGACCCCGCGCCCCTCCCCGGAGGCCCCGTCGGGCTCGGACCCCGAGTCGAGGCGCAGCTGCGGGCCGGGCCCCGGCGGCGCGCGCCCCCTCGGACTGTGCGCCCTGCGCCCCGGCTGCGCCCGCCGCACCCCGGCTGCGCCCTCCCGGCTCGCGGCAGCTGGCTGCCGGCCCGGCTTTGTCCCGCGGCGCTGAGCGCCTGGCACGGGCCCCGCTCCCGAGCCCCGCCCGCCCGGACTCGGACCCCGGGCGGCGCGGCCCGGAGGGCGGCGGGGCGCCGGGCGCGGGAGGGCTGGGGCGGGTGGATCCGTGAAGTTTCCATTTTATTTCCCTGAGGGGCAGTCGCGGAGCCGCTGGGAAGCCGGCTCTGTATCAACTTTGGCTGGGGGCGCGCTGGGGGTGCAGGCGGGCGGTGTGCGGGGCTGTCTGGCCTGCGAGGTGTCTGGGGCTCCGGGCGTGTCTGGAGCGTGCGTGGCGCCGTGTCTCGGGCGGTGTGAGTGGGTTTCCGCGCGTCTGTGGCGCGTGCGTGTCTGGGTCTCTGCGTGTGAGCCGCCGTCCGTCCCAGGAGCGTTACCGAGTCTGTGTGCCGGCGTCCGGGTGCCTCTCTGGAGCCCGTGCATCTCCTGGGGGGCTGGGGGGCCGTGGGGGCCCCGTGTCTGGATCCAGGGCTGGGCGCTGCGCGTCTGTCCAGAGTGGGTCCCGGGTGTGGTGTATGTCATTGTGTGTCTGTCCCCGAAGCACCTATAAATAGCCTGTGTCTGGACGCTTGGCCCAGTCTGGCTGGGACGGTGGTTACAAATGAGTCAAAGTTTGAGGCCGGCTGTGTCCGCGAATGCCTTGTCGGGAAGGGGGAGGTGGGCTGGGCCCGGCGGGGGAGGGGTTGCTGAAGCTTGCCCCCACCTTGCTCAGTACCCGGGGTTGAGATAAATAAGCCTCTACTTCCGCCAGACAGAGCCCACCCAGGTGGACCGTGGGGTGGGTGGGGAGTCGAGCTTCCCCACCGGTTCTCCTAGCCTGCACCTCCAGACATCCTTTGGGGGACCTCTTGCCATTCTGGGCTCCAGGTTCCCCATCCTCACCCCAAGCGCCCCAGGCAGAGGGACACACGCAGCCCTTCCCTGCGAGGCCAGCCTTCTCCCAGCGGCCCGGGAGCCGAGCCGGAGGCCGCGCCACCAGGGCGAGGGCCCGCCGGTGACTCATGAGCCAGGTTCCGCGGGCGCGCGGCTGCCACTGAGGGCGTCCCTGTGCTGTCCGGGGAGGCTCCAGAGGTAAAAATAACCCGCAGCAGGCCTGTTGGGGCCAGCAGGCGGGCCTCGGCGGCCGGGGTCCTTCCACCTCCCCGAAGCCGAGAGCCCCGCTCCCCTCAGCACCCCACCTGGCTGCCCCGGCCGGGCGCAAGGGGCCAGAGAGCCTGCCCAGAGCTGGCGTTTGCGGAACTGGGTTGCATTAAACCAGATTGCTTCCCGAAGGCCCTTTGTGAAGTCGGGAGGCTAATGAAATGCACGAAGATGTTATTAAAATGTGTTCGCACATGTTTGCAGAGTCTCGCCGGCTGAGTGGGTTGCTGCTCCATGCTGGAGAGCCTTCCTCCCCTGTGGCTGCCTTCGGGGCACCCCCAGCCCAGGGGTCCGCTGGACCCCCCTTCCTGTAGGCTGGGCACTGTGCAGGGGTTACTCGGTTTGTGTCCAGGGCTTTGCAGAAGCATCCCTTCTTACTCCTGCCCCTTCTTGGCCTCACCCGCCCTGACCGTTTTCTGGCCCACACCAGACCATTGCCCGCCCCCTGCTGCCCTCCAACGGCCGCGTGGGACCCGTGGGGCGGGTGCTTGGCTGCCCCAGCTGGCCCGTGGATCCACCTTGCTCCCTAGTTTTTACCCACGCCCTCACTTACTGGAAGGAAGCCCAGGGCAGGGAAAGCGATCTTTCAAATGCAAGTATAATGTAACAGTTTGTTGCAAGTGCTAATCAGATTTCCCTGAAGGGGTAGGATGAGGAAGCCTCACTCCTAATTTCTTTATATCAGAAGACGGGAGCTCCTAGGGCCCCTTTGTATTGGGCTGCCGGGCCCCTGTGCTATTTGCAACTGGTGCTTTGGAGGTGGCTGCGGGCCCAGGAAGTGTCCCCTAAGCCCCAACCTCAGTGCCGTCATCTGAAGGTGACCACGCACACCGGCTGCCAGGAAGGGGTCTCAGCCGGGGTGGGCCCGTACCCCCTGCCCCTGCCCCCTGCTGGGGACCTGCTGGGACTCCCATGTGGTCTGTAGTTTCCTCCATTTTCGGATGAGGCTGACCCAGGGCCCCTGGGCCCGAGGGGAGGCTGTGTCCCCATTCTGCACCCTAGGCTGGACCAGACGGGGGTCTCTCAGGCACACACTGAATCTTGAACTTGGAGTGCACCCAGGCAGACCCACCGGGGCATGCCCCAGAGCCGCAGTCTGTGCTCAGGAGGGGGTGCCGGGCCGCAGCGGACCCAGCTACCTGGGGTGGGCTTGACTTGACTTTCACAAGACTTTCCCAGGGGTTCCACCTTTTCTCTGAGAGCCAAGGGGTGAGGGACTGTCTGATGGGAATTTCCAGAGCATACCCGGAGGAAACGCGCGCCTGGAAGAGCGCCAGGGGTCTAGGCATGGACAGGGGCCACACAGGTGACGCCGGGGTCACCGCGGCCGCGTCAGGCAAGGAGGCCCGGCGTGGCTTTCTCGGCCTTCTCTGGACCTCCGCGGTGCTGTCTCTGAGACCACCGCTCCTCTCTGCTTCCGCGGGGGACCTGGGGAGGGGGCGAGGCAGGTGGGTGCTGGCTGCACTCTGGCCAGACTGCCGCTCCTCCCAGCCCTGGGTTAGCACTCCCTGGGCCAGCACCCCTGCCCTTGGCTGCCCGGTGCCCCTGGGCAGCTGCTCCGGTGGCACTTCTTTTAAGACCCCTGCCACTGGGCTTCTGCTTCCTCTCATCCACCCAAGTGTTCCCAAACACGGGCCTTTGTTTCCAGAGAGCTGCCCGACACCCTGTCTCCCGGGGGCTTGTCCATCTGAGCCTGCACCCCGGGCGTCTCGGGGGAGCAGGGGCCTCAGGCCACAGCACGGGTCTGCGCCTGTGTCTGGGTCTGCACGTGACCCCGGCCTCTGCCCCCACAGCGACTCCAGGCGTCTCCAGACTCCGCAGGGCCCCGCGGCCATGGCACCCTGGAGCTGAGAGCCACCCCTTTAATCGATGTCCACTTCTCCAGAGAGTGCCGGGAGGTGTCCCTTGGTGCTTGTGGAAATCAGAGCCCGCAGCGCCCGGGGTGCCCGTCAGAAGGCCCGGGGCTCCCTCCCGGTGAAGTGCCAGTGTTCTCAGGGGCTGGCGCTGCCGGGCAGGAGACGCCCGGGCCCCGTGGAAGCTGACGGTCAGGACCAGGTTCCGCCCCACGGATGCTAAGTTAGCTCCCTCCGAGGGCCCGCTTGGCTGGGCCTGCAGCCACGTGCTTCTGCTGTCTGGGTTTCAGGCTGGGGTGCAGTCTGGGGTTGAGTTTGGGGTGCAGTCTGGGGTTGAGTTCCGGCTGGCGCCTCGGCAGGCAGCTGGCCACCCCTTCCCAGGAGGCTGGGGCCACGCCATCTCCACCCCCGCTGACCACAGCCGAACTTCGTGTTTGGTGCCAAAGGTGCAAAATAACGAATCCGTCTTTTGAACACACCTGTGCTTGCCACACGCGTGAGTGTGCGTCCGAGCGTGCACACACCCGTAGGCGTGCACCACACTTGGGAGTGATGGCGCGTCTGCTGGGCAGGTAGGAGAAGGGGGAAGTGCGTTCCTCGCCGCTCCCAACAAGAAGAGGTAGTGGGGCCTGAGAGAGGGTGTGGGAGGGGAGGCTGTGAGGCAGGGGGCTGTCTCCAGGGTGTCCTCAGGTGCCAGCAGCCTCCACATGCCAGACAGCCCCTCCCCAAGGTCCCATGTGCAGGGCGCCTGTGAGCTCGCCCCACCCCCTCTCTGGTTTCTGCCCGGCCAGGGCTTTAAGCCTTCAGGATTTGGTCTGTTTTCTGAAAGCAAGACGCGGTCCAGAAGAGTTGATGGTGGTGGAGCCCCAGCCATGTGGCCTTTCCGCTTCCAGTATTAGCACCGGGCCGCCTGACCTCCGGGCCCTGCCCAGGGAGCAGAACCAGCGAGCTGGACGCTGGCGGCCATCCTGCTGCCAGCCTGGGCACTCGGCTGGTACGCCTGCCGAAGCTCGGAGGCTGGCCGTGCTTTGCCTCTGGAGGCCGGGTGCACAGGTGTGTGCCCTGCGTGCAGACGGGGCGCCTGCGGGCCGTGCGTGCTGGCTCACATGCTCCTCCGGGTCTGGAGCACCCCGCGCTGCGGGGCTCCCCGGAACTGCAGAGCATGGTCTGGGCCGCAGGGGCCTGGGCGTCGGCTGCAGGGCCGGGAGCATGAGTGCCGCCCCTGCCCAGCTCACTGGTCCTGTGCGGCCCGATCTTGCTGTCTCGGCCCGGGCAGCTGGATTGGATGCAAAGTACCTGCCTTTTACATACTGGCAATTTTTCTTTCTCACCCCGAGGGTCCCACGGAGCCCGGCCTGTCGCGTGGTCTGTGGTGGGCCAGGAGGTCGGGCCGGGCGGGCTGTGTCCTCTTCGTGGCCACCCGGCCCGCCGTGCAGGGGGTGAGGCGACTCCGTGAGCCGGGCGCCGTGCGCGCTCAGGGTGAGTCACGCCCATGGTCTGGGCCGGCTGCTGAGCGGGGGCTGTGTCCTGCTCCCTCGCTGTCCCATCTGGCACTCGCCAGGAAAGGTCTCCCTGACCAGGGCCGGGGCTGGCCTGGCTGACGGGGTCGGAACGCACAGGTCCAGGTGGGGACCGTGACCCGACGCTGGAGGTGGCTGAGGGCTGTCGTGACCCTCCTCGTCCCTGCCCAGCCCTGCAGACCCAGCACAGCAGCCCCTGCACCCCAGCGACTCTCAGACCAGCGCTGAGCATCCCCGGGCCCCCAGTCTTGGAGGAAGAGGCGGGGCCGAGGCACGAGGCCCGCTGGCGTGATGTGGGCAGCACACTGACTGGCCGCCTGCAGGCCCCAGCCCCAGGCAGACAGGCGAGATGGCTGAGACCCCGGTTTTTGAAATTTTCTTTCGAAAAGTGAGCTCAGGTGAGCCATCAAAATGCACCTGCACTGGGCTGGGCCGGGTTGGGGGCATCGTCCCGCCTGGCTCCCCCAGCCCCGTGCCCTCATGCCTGCCCTCCCCTCCCCAGGGCTGCACCCCCTCGTGCAGCCATGGCAACGAGGCACATCGGCAGCCGACCTGGCGTTGCCCTCGGCGACAGGCAAGCCCTGCCACGTGGGTCTCGGCAGTGTCAGGCACGGGTGAGGTGCCTGTCACCCAGCACGAGGGCCCCGGCACCCCCTGGCAGAGGGGGCCTCGGCGCCTTGGGGTGCGCCGGAAAGGTTCGGGCACCCCGGCTTTCTGCGAGCCACCACACCGCTTCTCTCCCTGTTTCCAGGGTGACGGGTGGGTTTTGCTTCCACTCCCTCTCTGAGTTGGAGCTGGAGAGCTGATTATGTGCCCGGTACCCGTGACACCTTCGCCTCCATCTTCAAAACAGCTGTGGGGACGGCGCTGGCACCGGCTGCAGCTGCAGAGCCGGCCGGGAAGGGAGAGCCTTGCCCCGCCGCACAGCGCACAGCCGTGGTGCCCGTGGGCGCGGCAGGCTCCCGGCAGCCGCACAGACGCGCAGCACCCAGCACCCAGCGGGTCACTCTGCGCGGACCACACCGTCTTCTCCGGGAAGGTCGCCCTAAAGACCACCCTTGTCGGGGTGCGGCAGAGCCCGAGTCCCCAGCCGCAGCTCCTGTCTGTGGCAGCGCCCAGTGCGTCGGGTGTGGGGGCGGGCCGCGGCTGCCGGGACACGGCTGCTGCCTTCGCGTGGCCGGGCCCTGCCGCGCCCTGCGGTGCTCGGCCGGTCAGCGCTGCGCGCACAGACCCTCTGTTCCCAGTGCTGTTCCCGGCGCTGTGGCGTGTCAGGGAGCAGCGTGAACACGCCGCCGCCCTCCGGGGGCCGCTGGCCAGTGAGGACGCGGGAACACACCCGCCCCGGCTGGCATCCTGTCTGGGCCCGAGCACCCCTGCCTCTCTCTGCGGCCCCAGAGAGGGTGCTGTGTAGCTGTGTGCCCTCTGCTCACTAGCGCCAAGGGGCTCACGTCCCTCTTGCTCTTCGACCCCCCCAAGCCCCGCGGTGCCTGCTGTGCACGAGGAGGGGGCCGAGTGGGAGGCCCCCCTGAAGAGTCCAGGCCGGGCAGGACTCTGTCGAGGTGGACACTGGAAGCCAGCCTTTGGGGGGGCGTGGGGACCTCTGTCAAGTGAGGGAGGACCCCCCCCTTGCAGGGTTTCCAGGTGAGTGGCCTAAGTAAAAAGCGCTTTTGCCCAAACTGTTATTTTAAATGCTGTTAAATTATTTAAAGTGTTTTATTGTCCTTAATGCTCCAAAGACATTTCCCAGCAGAAACTGGGCCTTAGCGTCCTGCAGCATCTCTTCCAGACACGCAGCCCCACCAGGAGGCCGAGCAGAGGTCAAACGCAGGCCCGTCCCCCTCAACCTTCACCCCAGTCTCGTCCACCACTGGCCAGGGAGGGAGCAGTCCCACGAGCCCCCTTCAGCCGCAGCAAGGGACTTTCTGGGCAGTTCTTTCTTGCACACACACACCTGCACCAGCGGCGAGTGGGTCCCCTCCTGCCTGCCGGCCCGGGGTACAGCTTGCACTTGCTCCGCGTGCAGTGGAGGGCTAGGGAGCTTCTGTGGCTGGCCCACGTGCATCTTCCTGCTCTTCCAGCAAATTCCACCAGGCATTTGTTTTTCAGTGGGGTGGGGTGGGAGGAAGACCGGCGGGTTCCTGGCTTCGAATCTGAGTCTGCAGGACACTCGCTGGGAGTCGGTCTGCTCTTCTTCCGCTTAGGTGTATTAACTAAGTCAGCCATTCTTTTCTGGCAGAAAAGAGAGTTCTGATGCTTGGCGGGACGGTGTTTGTGTCTGGCCGCTGCCAGCGGCTCTGAAAGGCCCGCGTCCTCTGGACAGCCCGGCGTCTGGGACACACCTGCCTTTTGAGTTGGCGACGTGTCGCGGGCCCCTGTCCCTGCTGCGGTCTGCGGAGAGGGCAGCAGCGGTGCAAGCCCCGTGGGGGTCTTGGAATTTCTGGGTGGCCCCGGAGGAGCAGGTGTTTGATGAGGAGCGGGAGGGTCTTGGTTGAGCGAGCCTGGGGCTCCGGGCGGCAGGCAGGCAGTGTCGTCTCTGCACTGCAGTGTCATTGGCTTCCGGTGAGGCTTCTCTGTTGCTCCCTGAGGCTCCAGGGGCTTTGGAGTGAGGCTGGTTTGGGAGCCAGTGGCTAAGGCTGTCGAAATCCGTGCTCTCCCCGCAGCGTGGAGACGGTGCACGTGCGTTTCACGCACAAGATGTGCAGGACACTCCCAGGTGGGAGCCCTCCCCAGGGCTCCTTGAGGCCCCTCCCAAGTGGGGGCCCCGCCTCCTGCAGGCCTTTCTGGAACCTGCCCTGGGCTCCCCCAGGCAGGTAAGATCAGGGTTCCCAGGCTCTGCCCTCAGGAGCAAGAGGGAACAGTCAGTTTGTAGGAGTTTTGGGGGAAAGCCCGCTGGGCTCTCCCAGCCCAGTTCTAGCCAGCCCTGGTCCCCAGGGCTCACCTCGAGTGCGCTCCACTGCTCTGCGCCCGCCTGGCCACGCCCGGCCCATGACCGTGGTGGCCGAGGGCCTGCAGGGCAGGAGCTGTGCAGGGAAAGTGGGTGTTTGAGCCGCACGGTCTCTTAGACCACACACTGTGGCCTCAGCAAGTCACACCCTCACCCTCGGCTCCAGCTGCCACCCCTAACTGCCAGGGTGGCTACTGCACTGAGGCCTTTACACCCAGCGTGAGGGCCCCAGCACATAGTAGGCCCAGCGCACAGTAGGTGCTCACGGAGCACAGTGGGCTTGCTGCCTGAGCGTGTGAGCAGGGAGCTCAGGAGACTGTCTTCTTCCTTGTGTTTGTTTGCCCCCCAGGGCGAGAAGCTTCCAGACCTGCAGAAGCTGTCTGTCCCCCCTCCCCCCCACCTTCCCCACACCGCCACCCCCCCAGGAGGCTCAGGTGCCAGGTCAAGCCAGCTCAACCCCAATTGGATGGTGGGGGCGCAGCATTTCACCACACAGGCCACACTTCCATTAGGGAGGCTCGGAATTTGCATGTGGCCACAGCAAACGCTGTTTCTTCATCAGCCAAAGTTTTATAGCAGGTAAAGTCGCTTTGATGTGAAATACTCCAGTTGATGTCAGTTGAGATGGCGTGAGAGTTTGCTGCTCGTAGGTGATATGTTGCAAAACCCCATCACAGAAGGGAGATTGTCTGTGTCTGTTGCATCTGCCACGCTTGAGGAGTAAAAAAATAAAAAAGTTAATACCAAGACTTTGACTAATGCTACTTGGACAGGTATTTCCCTTGTGCATTTTAAGGACTGCACCAAGATCTCAAATTAGCTTCCAAGAGGAAGGCGAGAGTGACGCTTGGAGGGGCGCTCATTCAGGCCCTGCAAGAGGATGTGCCTGCCCCCTGCTCCAGTTTGCAAATTCCCCAGTCACCTGGCTGCCGGTCACGGCCCCGATTGCCTTCCTAAAAACAATTTAGTCGGTAATAATTCTGTGAACCTATGAATCAGCTTTGCGCAAACACCCTCAGTAAGTTCTTTGTTCTTTTCTTTCTACCTTGTCATTGGTGTCTGTAAAAGCCAAAGGTTTGGTCTTGCGGCAGGCGTGATTCATTTATTGGTGTCTGAGCTGCCCGTTATCACGCAGTCACTCCGAGCTCGTCGCGGTGAGCCGGGAGTGATTCATCGGCCGAGCTGAGCAGCCGCTGGGGTCACGGCCGTCGGAGGAGCTGTTCTTCCTAATCTATTTATGGTGTGGGAGAGCTGGGTGGGTGTGCTGAGGTGGCGGAGAGGGTGCCCATTACGTTGGGGAGCCGATTGAGAGCACCCCCCAGCCCTTAAACACCACTCCATCCGCTGCCGAGGCAAACGGGCCGATCGCAGCCTATCTCGTGTGCGCCTCGCCATGTCTCTGCCGTGTCCCTCTCTGCAGATCTCCGGGCAGACTGTGGCCTGTGGGGACACCCCGTCCGGCGTGGGGCAGTTCCAAGGAAAAGGCAGGCCACTGACGCGGAGAGGATGCCTTTTATAAATCCGGTGTTTTTTTTTTTTTTAAGATTTACTTTATTTATGCACACAAGAGCTGGGGTACAGGCCAGAGGAGTGGGAGGTGAGAGGACTCACCAGAGACAGAGCGGGGAGCAGAACAGACAGATCCACTGAAACCCACTGCTGAGGGGAGCAGCGGGAGGCAGGAGAGGTCTGCCACGCCCTGTGGGTCAGCTCCCTGCCTGGGGATCGAACTCGCACTACAGTGGCTGTGGAAGCCCCACAGTGTGGTGCTCAACCCCTTGTGCCACCAGGGAGGCCAATGGACTGGGGCCACCCTGGAACATTTAAATTTCTAGTTTCCAGGGTTTAGGGGCTTCTCTCTCCACCCCCCCCCCACCCCCATGTCTCTAACCAAGATGGGATCAGCTGTTGGCGTTCTTCTGCGGAGCCTCTGAGCTTAGACAGGGAGCCGCTGATTTTGCCTAATTTTATTAGTCACTTTGGCCCTAAAAGAACTGCCGCTGTCCTCCCGCTTCGAGGGTAATTAGTGCTGCCCACCTGCCGGTCCAGAGGTGTGATTAGCAGCCCGCCTTCCAGCTGTCCGTGGAGCTCGAGGCTCTGCCTGCACGTGCACAAGCCGGAGGGGCTTGCTGAGGGGCTTCAGCCACCGCTGCTTCTCCCCACCACTCCGGTGCCGAGGCCCCGGGCCTCTGCGCGTCTCACCCTGTGTCCTGCCTGCTGCACCGCGTGGGCCCGGCCGGGCACTGCGAAGGCCCAGCTGCCGCACCTCCGCTTACAGGAGAATCGGCCACTCCCGATGCCACTGCCGCGTCCACGCTCGCCGGGCTCAGCTTCCCCCGTGTCCGCTCGGGCCTGGGCTCAGGGTCGGTTTGTGGGGTGACTGCTGGGTGCAGGTGGGGGCTCTGCAAAGTGATGGCCTGCTGAGGGGAGCAGCGGGAGGACAGAGAACCGGAGGGCTGAGAACCCAGGCCCGCCGCCCGCCCCGTGTCCCTGCAGGTGCTGGGCCCGCTGGGACAGCCCCCGGGACGCCTGACGCTCCTCCACCGCGGGTCCCCCAGCTTTTGCCTCCAGCCGCCAGGCCTGGGTCCCTCCCAGCTGGCCGGGGAATCCGAAGTCACCCCCATGGGGTCCCTGTGACACCCCATTGGTCTTTGTAAAACTGGGGTCTGCCTGAGCCTTCTGCGGCCTCCTGCCTCTGCAGCCTGCCCCCGCTCCAGACTCAGCGTGGGGGCGTCGGGAGGAAGAAGAGGAAGAGGGGAGCTGGAAGCAGCAGAGTTCGGGGGAGCCCGCTGCCCCGCAGCTCTGTCTGCTCGAGAGCCCTCTCCGGGATGCCGCTATGCCCCGTGGTCTTCGAGCCCCGCTTTCGCTGCCAGGGGTCCCTCTGCAGGTCGGAGTGAAGCCGAGTTGCCAGGAGAGAGAGCAGGATTTGCACTTGGGGCTCGGAAGCCCGTGCATCCGAGCCCCCCTCACCAGGTGTGAGGCTGAGGGTGAGGCCTGGGGCCTCCCTCCCACCCGCCCTGGGCAGCTCGGCCGGCCGCGTCCCGCCAGCCCCCTCTGCACACGCTCCACTGCCTGGCAGTCACCAGCGGCCGTGCCCGGGCGCGGGGCCAGAGAGGGCAGGCAGTGTCCAGGGCTGGCTCGCAGCTGAGGGGAGCGGGTGACTGACCTGTGGGTCCTGGGCAGGGCCCGGACTGCAGAGGGCTGCCTCAAGGGGGCCGAGGAGAGAGCGGGGGGTTGGGGGGCTCTTTCTACACTTGGCCTTTCCCCGTCTGGCGAACATGAAAGCAGGGGGCTGAGGGGGTCCTGCACCTTGGTCCTCGGGCACACCCAGGCCAGTGACTGCGGATGGGGAGGGGCGGCCAGGCTTTTTCAAGCTCCTGGGTAGTTCAGGGTGCGCCTGGGGTGAAGCTGCACTGTCCGGCCCCGGCCGGCGCTTGCACACGGACACACTGAGGTCAGAGAGGAGGGTACTCGGCAGTTTCAGCCCCCACTCCTGGCGCTCACCGGGAGGCCTGGCTCCCCCTGCTGCCAGCACAGGCGCCCGTGCTGTGGGCTCTGCCTGCAGGACCAGACTCGCCGCACGTCCCCACTCGGGGCGACACCAGGGTGCCCGGTGCTGGCGCCTGCAGCCGCACTCGCCCGCCCTGCGTGTCCCCGACCAGCTCCCTGCCACAGCCGAGCGCCCGAGGCCTGCCAGCGCGGCGTGGGGGTTTCCTGGGCTTGGCGGGCATCGTGGTGGCCCAGGGCCCAGGTCCAGTGTGGGTGCGGGCTGGGTGGCCACTCGCTTTCCCAGGGTCAAAACTGGCTCAGCGCCTATGCCTGCCCAGACTCAACCCTGATCCCGCCAGGTACGGCCGCCCCGCCTCCTGGCAACTCCGTGAGCCCTTCTGCTGCAGGGGCTGGTGGTTCCTTCTCGGAAGGGGGGTCTTGGCACGGGGGTGGGGGGTGGGGAGAATCCCCCTGGAGGCAGGAACAGGGCATGGTCATGCAGGATGCCCCAGTCCCACGTTCCCGGGGCGCCCATGCTTGAGCGCTCCCCCGCCCCCCGCCCGTCTGCCCCTCCCTCTCCTCTGCTCTCATCTTTCTCTGCAAGGTGCCACTCTAGACCCTAGGGCTCCTGAGGAGGAGGGAGCCCTTGCAGAGACCCGTCAGCTGTCTCTTCCCTTCCCTAAGTCCATGAGCTTCCCCTTGGGCATTTCCCTGCTGTGGGGTGTCACTTACAGATGTGAGGGTGTGTTTGGCGAAGGTGTGCAGGTGACAACGGTCCAGACTGGGGTATGGCCTTCCCGTCCCAGCACGCCCCTGCCCCTTGCTGGTCGCTGCAGATTCACCCGGAGGTGAAACCCGACGGGCGGACTACGGGGCGGACGACGGGGCGGATGGGGCGGACGTGCTCTCTCGTGCAGGGGTCTCGGCCCGTGCGCGTCAGCGGCGGCTCCTTGCGAGGCCTCAGGCCGCCATCACAGACGGGGCAGGGCGCGGCGCCTGCCGGAGGAGCGTCTGAGGAGGTGCTCCAGGCCCCTCGGGGAGAAGCGTTTTGGAACCGAGTCTGAGCCCACGCACGGTGTCCCGGGCGCCCGTCCAGCACAGCCAGTCTCCGCGGGGTGCAGACCTGAGCCCGCACAGCACCGCCCCTCCGCCCGCCCCACCTGGCCTACATTCCTGTGCAGGGAATGAGGATGTGGGTGACCCCAGACAGGCATGAATCATGTCTGGGAGGTGGTTACTCAGACGCGGTGAGCAGAGGCCGAGTTCCTGCGGACCGACGGCCGCGCGGCCGGGGCGTGGGGCTGCCACCTCGCTGGTGGGCTGGCCTCGGGTGCTGGCACTCTGGGGCCCGTTCCGAGGCCGCCAGACCCCAGGCTGTCTGAGAGCCGGGGTCCCGGTCGTGCCCCTCAGCAAGAGGCGCCCCAGGGTCCTCGGTGGCTGCGCATGCTCTGTGCCCTCGGCGGTGACCAGGCCTCCATGCGCGGGGCTCTGGCTGCTGGCCCCGTGGGTGCCCCGGCTGGACCCACTTTTCAGATGGGCAGATGGAGGCCCGGGGAGAAGTTGCCTGCCCATGGGCGCATGCCGCGACAGCCGCCCGGACCGGGTCTGGTGCCCTGCGTCCGGCCCGCCCCGCGTGCTCGCTGGAGAGGGGGCAGCCGGCACGGGACGTGCGCTCGGGCTTGACGGATGGGGCGCGTGCCTTAGGAGGCGGCAGCACGTCGCTGTTTCATGAGCGTTATGGCTCGAGACGCGCGCGGGCGGCACAGTGGGTCGATTGGGTACTTACTTAGCCTATCGAGGAGCCCTAATTCCTCCCCTGGGCATTTGGAATTGGCAAGTGGAAGTGGTGCGAGGGAGCCTGTCCCCGGGACCCACGGTCTTTAATAAGCCATTACAGACGCACACGCTGCCTTCAGAGTGGAAGCCCCAGCCCGCGGCTCTGCCCTGTCCTCTGGCTCACGAGGGCCTGGTGGCCGGGAAGGGAGGGGGCCAGGGTGCTGCTGATGAAGGGGAAGCCAGCCCCGCACCCCACATAGTTTGCAGGGGGCTGGGGTGCGCTGATGCAGTGACCTGCCCGGGACTCTGGGTGTGTCTTAATGAGGCCTCTATGTTCTTTTTTGTTATGCAAAAAAATCTTAGTCCAGTGCCTAAAGCTGCTCTGCAATTTGGTGCCCAGCTCCTGTGCAACACCACCACCACTCCCCCCCCCTCACCCCGCTTCCGGGAGAGGGAGACACCATGGGAAGGAGGCTGTGTGTCCAGCTCCTGCCCCAGGCCTGTACCCCAGCTCTGGCCTGTACCCCCGCTGGTTACTGCAGGGAGGTTTCCAGGGCGCAGAAGCACTGGGGGAGTTCTCCCCTCCCGTCTGGCTGGGGTTTGGGAGCTGTCTGGTCCTGACTGCTTTTATAGCAGTTTGCGCGCAGTGGGCAGAGGGCGGAGCTGGCTGGAGATTCCAGAGGGGAGACTGGAACTGGCTCTATGCACATTCCGCAGCTCCCCCGACCCTCAGGTGAGACTGCCTGGGTGGGGGAAGCAGCCTTCCCCGCGTGGGCCCAGACTCAGCCCCCAGCCCCGGCTGGCCACCCGGGCGGGGCGGAGGAGCAGGGCGGGAGGAGACTCCACCCACTGCTCCGGCAGGGCGGTGCCGGTGCTGTCTCCGCCGGCTGGCCGGCCGCCTCTGCTCCTCCTGGGCCTGCGCCGGCGGCCTCTGCTCTTCCTGGGCCTGCCTCCCATCTGACTACCTGTCTAGGAATTTTTATTGCAGCCCGGCTGGAATGCCAGCACTCCGGGCGCGCGGGCGGGCGCCCTGCGCGGACCCCGCGGCTCACGGGCGCGTGTGGATGTGGGGCCCCTGCTTCGCACTGTCTGGGCGGGGCGCTGTCCCGTCGGCCGCGTGCTGTCTGGCTGGTTCTCGCAGACTTGGTTGATCCCCCGAGACCTTGACCCCAGCAGCTGATTCTTTTTTTTTTGTTAGAGATTTATTTATGCACACAAGAACTGGGGTACAGGCCAGAGGTGTGTGTGTGGGAGAAGACCCACTCAAGACAGAGCGGGGAGCAGAACAGGCGGATTAACGGAAACACACTGCCGAGGGGAGCAGCGGGAGGCAGGAGCAGTCTGCTGCGCCCTGTGGGTCCCTCCCCGGCTGGCGGCGGGGACCGAATGCACGTGCAGGGGCTGCTTCATAGTGCGCTGCTTCGCCCACTGCCTCCCACTAGGGAGGCCCCGGCAGTGGTTCTGAGGAGCGTGACCTGGCAGTCCCCCCTGTACCCCACTCGCTCAGCGCCCCTCTGTGGGAGGCCTCACCCCCGCAGGCTGATGGTCTCCCCCGCTGTGCACGCTGCAGGTTGGCACGCCCCGCCCTCACGGCTGGGGCAGAGCTGGCCTGAGCCCTGCCAGCACCTGCTTGCTGCCTGCCGCGGGCTCTGGGGTTGCCCAGGGGACAGCATATGGATCGGCCCTGACCGCAGCCCTGCACGCAGTGGCTAGGGCTCTGTGCACCCCGAAGGGCACCTGGGGGTGGAAGGAGGCGCCTGGCTGAGAGTGGCTATGCTGACCCTGAAGGTGGAGGCAGGCAGGCACTTCTGGGGGGCCTGCACAGAGCAGAGGCCTCTGGGGGGGCCAGGGGGCAGCGACCTCTCCCCGGCCCAGATTTCCCTCCCTGCCTGTGGCCCGGCAGCCCTTATCTTCGGGCCCCATGGCTCCTCCCATCCGAACAGAAGCCCCCAGCCCGCGGCCCTGGCTCTTCAGGAGACAGGAGCTGTGCAGGACCAGGGGGCACAGAGGCCGCAGACCCAGGAGAGGGGCAGTGGGGCTGCGCTTGGGGCCCACACGGCCTGGGCGGGTGACCAGGGCGCCGCTTCCCTCTCTGAACCTGTCTCCTCACCCGTGAACTGGGGTCTCAGCAGCACCCCTTCCCGGGTCCAGCGAGGGCGTGTGTGCCCCGTGCCTGGCACAGCAGGAAACGCAGCTGTCCGAGACTAAGATATGGCCAGCGCGGGGTGGGGGAGCCCCGAGAGCTGCCAAGAGGGCCCGCGGGCCTGGGCGGGAGAGAGGGAGCTGGCCTGCCGGACCACCCTTCTCTGCTGCGCCTGCTCTCTTCACGGCGCTCTGAGTTCACCCGACTCCCAGTGGCCTTTGAGTGGATCCGCAACTGGAAGAGCCAGCTGGGAGCCGGGGCCGGGCCGGGCCGGGGTCTAAGGGCTGGTGGCAGGAGAAGGTCGAGTGTGACGTCGTGACGGCTCAGAGCTGATCAGGGCCGGCACCGGTGCTGTTTCCGGTACGCCGATGTGAGCACTGTCCACCGGAAGTGGTCTTACGTGTCCCCGGGCCCCGAAGAATCCAGCCCTGCCTGGACAGAAGGAAAGGGAGGTCCCCCGGCTTCCCCTTGGGTTGGGCTTGACAGCCCTGAGTCCAGAGCCCGCCCCGCCTGCTCCCTGGAGCCCCTGCCCCCTGAGCGCTTCCTGTCTGGGGGACCCCACCCCGAGGTCACTGGGTCCCCATCGGCTCCAGCGACGAGCTGGCACGTCTCCCTGTGGCAAGTGGCACAGGCCCTTGTCCAAGAAAGACCCAAAGCGCTTGGGGAAGACAAGAGGCCAGTACCTGTGACCCACGGCACGGGGTCGGCTCATCCGGCTGGGTGTCCAGGCCGTCGGGGCATCTGCTGGCAAGGCCGGCACAGGGCTGGCTGGTAGCCGCGAGGGAGGAGGACATGCGCACCTGTGCCCAGTGCCTATCGGGCCTCCCCTGTGCCCAGTGCCCATCTCAGCCTCTCCGTAGGATGGACGCGGGGTCAGACGCACACGAGGCCCCAGCAGTGCCCGTTTGCTCCCGCAGCCCGGGCAGCTGGCCTGTGCCCTCCCCTCCAGCCTCGCCCTCCCTGTCCATCTGATGGGCCAAGGCCCGCAGACCCGTCCTGGACCCAGCCGGCGGCAGGCAGGAGCGTGGTGTGGACTGACTGCTCTGGGCGAGGTGCAGGCCTGGGCACCGGCGGGTCCAGCTCTGAACTGGACGTGTGGTCAGAACCCGCTGCTGTCAGTAAGAAAGTAGCCGCAGACCCGGTGCATACCCTCAGGCCCCTGAGGCCAGAGGGGTCAGGCTGGACGCCGCAGGGGCCTGCCGCCCGCCCCTGCCCCACGCCCTCCCGCCCGGGGTGCCCACACCCCTTGCCCAGCACACAAGCCCTCTTCTCGGCCGGACCGCCGGTCTAGACGCTCGTGCTCCCTTTGTTCTGCAGGCCAGGGCAGGGAGAATCCTCCCGGAAAGAAAGGGGTGGCGTGGGGGAGGGAGCGCCAGCTTCAGCAAGGCAGCAGGACTCCCCGCCTGCCCGCCGGTGAGTGGCCACCTGCCGCCGAAGGCCCGTGTGGAATGACAGGCCGTCTGGACGCAGTTCAGAAAGCCGAGTTCGCGCCCATGCGGCCCGTGCGCCCAGCGGCTCAGCTGACGCCTCAAAGCAAGGCCCGCAGCCCGTGCCAGCAAGTCTGGCCAGGCGCCGGCGCAGGTCCAGGGCCCAGAGGCAGGCCTGAGCCAGGCCTGGGCACAGGGAGGGCCCCCAGCTGCCCCTGCCCGGGTGCAGTGAGGTCAGGGCAGGGCCGACCACGTCCCTGGGCGGTGTGAGCGTGGAGGCGGCCTTGGCGCGGCCAGGCTTGGGCGGGGGCTGGGGGCCGGCCTGGTCGGGAGGGTGCGGGCCCCCCGTAGGCCACTCTGGTTCTCGGCCGGGTTCTGGACCCTGCGAGGCCTGCGCCTCAGCTGCCCGAGCTGGAAGCGTAAGTGGACGTAAGTGGACGGCAGCAGGTTCCCTGCGGAGAGGAGCGGCGTGGGGTTCGCCAGGGCCAGCTGCCGCCTGCGCCCAGCACGGACACCTGAGGACGTCCCGCACGGATGCTCCTGAGTCCTGGGGTGGGAGGAACATCCAGGGGCCCTGCCCTGGGGAACCGGGCCGGGCAGAGGCCCTTGCGGGGGTGCCGGTCAGGAAGTCGGGGTTCTGGTGGTGAGGATGCGGGGTGTGGGAGGGGCCCCCAGGGCTGGAGTCAGCCTGTGACACGTGGCTGGGGGTCGCCGGTCACTCGGCCGCCCCACCTGGGCTGTCCCCACTTGAGGCCCCTCCCGGCTCTGCTGTGCTGGAAAGAACCCCCAGAGTTGGGGGCACATGGCGCTCATCCCCCTCTGGGGCTCTGGTGGGCCAGCCTCGGGGTAGGAGCTTATCCTGGGTGCGTTTCCAGGACCCCTGCTGCGGGGGCCTGAGGCCGGCGGGCGGGAGGAGCCCTGGAGCCCGAGGAAGGTCTCCAAGAGTTGGCTCGGGCTTCGGGGGCCCCGCCAGGTCTGGGGCGGGGTGTTCACAGGGTCCGCTACGGCCCCTCTGGCTGCAGGACGGCAGGCGCGGGGCTCGGGGCACGGGGCTTGCGGAGAGCCTGGGGCACGGGGCTCGGGGCTCGCAACTGGCATTGGGGCGCTGGGGTGGCAGCGGCGTCCCCGGGGCCCGACCAGGGCGCTCGCGTCTGTCCTGTGCCAGGCCGTGGTGGAGGGCACCCGCCCCGCCCCGGGAGCTGGGGGGCCGCAGGCAGAGGCGGGGGCGGTGGCCGAGCTGCTCGTCTGTCTCAGAGGCCGCTGTGGTGGTTCCTCAAGCCGGGTGCCTGCGCTTCCTAGGGACAGCGTGTCCAGCGCCTTCTGCCCGGCGGGCCCTGGTCCTGCCCTGCAGGACTCGTGTTTCCTGAGCTGGTCATTCCTTTCAGGCAGCCTTGCCGGGGCGCGGGCGGGGGGCTCCGTGGCCCGAGGGCTCTTGCTGGGGTCGTGGGGGACAGTGGCCTGGGCGTGTGCAGCAAGTGGCCAGTTCTCCCAGGGCAGGGGCGCCCGGGCCAGTGGTGGCCCCGCGGCCTGCTGTTCCGTGGGCGTGGGGCAGCCCCCTAAAAGCTGCCCTCGGGGGTGGAAACTGAAGGCGCAAGAGGAGCTCTGTCCTTAGGCTCTGACATGTCGCCCGTGGTCCCCCCTTTTCGGCATGGTTTGGGGTCCCTGCTAGGACAACTGGGGGTCTCTGAGGGTTTGCGCCATCGGCGAGTGCCCCCGGACAGCTTTCTTCAGTGGCGTCCCGGCACCTGCCAGGCTTAGTTTGTGGGCACTGCTGTGTCCAGCCTTGCGCCTGGCCCCTTGCGGTGGGCTCTGGGCTTGCTCTGGAAGCTGGCCTCCCATGAAAGGTGCCTTGCTGGGGTCACGCTGCTTGCACCCAAGTAGGGCAGCTGCCCCTGTCTGGCTGCCCCCCGGGCGAAGGGTCAGCAGGTGCCCTGAGCTGGGGGAGCGGCTTGACCCTCTGACCCAACCTGGGAAGGTAAAGGCACAACCCTGGTTTTAGGGGGTGCTTGGGGGTGACTGAGTGTCACACACCCTAGTCGCTGCACCCCTAGTACGGTCTTCCCCTGTGGGGGGAACCCAACAGGCAGGGGCCGCCGAACAAGCAGGGGTCAGCCGTCCTGTCTGCAGAAAGCCAAGAGTGGAAGTGACCGCCACCCTCCCCAGGCTTTCCACTTTTGCCTCTGGGCTCCGCCGAAGGGCACAGCGCTGCCCCGAAATCGCCCTTCTGGGCGTGAGAACTGTTTTAGCCGCGGTTTCTTCCAGCAAGCTGAGAATCCGCCGCCAGACGGCCACGTCCAGCCTCCTTCCCAGACGGCGAGGAGCAGCCCAACCAGAGACGATAATTTTTCTCTTCTCCCGAGCAGCCAGCACCGGCACCCCTGCCTGCATGACCCAGGCCAGACCGATAACTTAGCATTTTCGTTTCAGCGCCTCTGACAGATCATTCTGGACAGAGAAAGCAATACTGCATCTTTAAATGGCTACTTTGTCAGCGCGTCTCTGGGCGCTGTAAAAAGTCCTTTGTTATCTGTGTCTAGACAGCTCGCCAGCGGGGTATTTGGTCTGCGTGCGCGAGAGAGATCTGACAAGGTTGAATTCATTTACCGGCTTATTTAAAGCAGAATTTCAAAACACTCGCTCATAAACTGTTTTCGGCCCGACACCCCCAGCCCCCCCCAGCCCCACACCCGGTTTTCTTGTGGGATCATTTTTCGCCTGTTTGGGCCCTTCTGGCAGGCTGCAGCCGGCGGCCCCGGCGAGGAGGAGCCGGGGGTGACCGCGGCTCGCAGCTTCTTTTCTTTCTTTAATTGTCCTCTTTATGAGTGTCTAGACGCCCTGCAGATGGACGTGGCGGGGACGGTGTTGCCCTCTGGTTTGGGGGGTTTGGGGCGCGCGGTGGGAAGGTCTGCAGGCGCCTCCCCTCCAGCCACTGGGCCGCCCTCCCCCAGAACTGTTCTGGATTCTTCCCTCCCGCAAACCAAGGCACTTCGCCTCCTGGCAGCGTCTTTGTGTTTATAACACATTTACTTGACTGTGCTAATTTTATACCATCACCCAAAAAAAAGGGAGAGAGAGAAAGTGACATTCCAGGTTTTCTCCAGGAAGGGGGGCAGGCCCCTCCCCCACGGCTTCCCCACTCCCGGGCCCTGCCTGCCGCTGCTGCTTCTTTCTCTGCGGCGCACACAGGTTGGCTCCATGGGCCGAGGTGTTCCTCATTCGAAATAGATGCTGTCCTTAACCTTGTTGCCGTGGCGACTGGGTATCTCAGCAGGAGGGAGGAGGGGTGAGCTGTGGGGTGGAGGGTCTGTGAACCCCCCAGCCACCCATTGCCACCCTGCAGGAACCCCAGCAGCAGCCAGGCCGGCAGGCTCCAAAGTGGGTGCGAGTGAGGTGGTGTCCTCAGTGGGGAGCGGGCGGTGGAGTGGCCAGTCCAGTTATATATTCAGGGTGGGGGACAGGGTCCCGCCTCGCCCCCAGCTGGTCCTCACCCCCTGGAAACAGTCCTCTCTGCTGTTCAGCACGCAAAGCCCTAATGTCCGCGCTCCCTGCAGCGTCCCTGTGCCCCTGAGTCTATACAGTGGGGGCCCGGGGTGAGGCGGCCAGAGTTCCCCTTTGCCAGACCAGACAGACCAGACCCTCAGTCTGCACCCTGCACCGGCGGGGACCCTGGCCTTGCGCCTGCCGGTCCCGGGACACCCGGGGGTGCCTCCCAGTCCCATTCTCCCCAAACAGACCAAGCTGGTGGGGGGTGCGGTCTGTGCTGGACGCGCCATCACCCCACCTGTCAGTGCAGGGGCCTCCGCACCCCCAGCTCTGGCCCCGTCCTCAGCGCAGAAATCAGAACGAACTATTCTGCGGACGGGGCTGTTCTGGAATCACCGGAGATACCACCGGTGCCGAGGCCGCGGAGCTGCAGGTGCGTGTGTGCATGCTGGGTCCGTCTCGCAGCGATCAGAGGAGACGATTCCGTTAGCCTGGTCGCCGAGCCGGGTGGCAGGCAGATGAACGGCCCTCCCTCCGTTTGACCCTTCCCTCCCCAAATCGACCTTCCTTGGCACACCGGAGAACACGCGCTGGCCCAAGTGGGGGTGCGGTCTCCGCAGTCCCTCGACCGACCGCCTCCGTGTTTCCTGAGGGCCCGCGCCCGGTCTGGGGGCTGAGCCCAGTCAGCATGGCCGGGCCTGACTTTTTTTTGCTTTTCCGAAGAGCTGGAGACGCTGGCGTGAAGGCGGCCTGGGTGCGCTGCCTTATTTAGGAGGCGAATCGCTGCTCATTTGTCAGGCAAAACAGATGTGGCGGGGAGACAACATCTATTTTCATAATTTGAAGCAAATCTGGTGAGCGCCTTCCCTTTCACGGGCCTGCTCGCGCAGAAAGCCTGGCTCCTGGCGGCGCTTAGCAGAAATATTTATAGCTCGTCCCTTGAACTTTGCTTCTGCCGAGGAGTTGGCTTCTGCTGGCGACGGGGAACACAGACGCTGGAAAGTGGGTGCTGTTCGCGGAGACTTAAAAAAATTTTTAAGGGAGAAGTGGGGGGGCTCGGCCACCAGGTTTGGGGTGACTCGCTCCATCGGGGGGGCTTCCATCTTCCGAGCATGGGGACACCGGGGTAAGAGCCCTGACTTTCCCATCGTGGTTATTACACCCCCTTATCTGAGGGAAGCAGCGGGCCAACCCCAGGCCAGCAGCTGGCCCGCCAAGCCTCCCGCCACGCGCCTGCTCGTGAGCTCCCGGGGAGCTTGGGGGGCTGAGACGCAGGGCCCCAGAGGGTCGGTTGTCCAAGGTGAGGCCACATCTGGTGAAGCTGGTCTCAAGGGGCCTTCCAGAAATGGCCGTGCCGGTCAGGGTCCGCCCAGACCTCCGTCCCCCACAGGCTTGGCGGCGCTGCAGGGAGCGTGCGAGGTGCGTGGGGAGAGGCGGGGCCTCCGTCAGTAGCTGAGCCCCTACGAGGGGCTGCTGGAGCAGGTGGAGCTGGCCGGGGGCCGCGGGGGACCCATGTGGCCGTCCTGGAGCAGGCGGCTAGCCGGGGAGAGCGCGCAGGGCCCTCGGCCATGCCTGGGGCGGGGGCTTCCAGAAGGCCCTCCGAGGGCCTGGCAACACGCCCTGGGACTGGGCAAGGGACCGGTCCCGGGCTGTCCAGTGCAGGGTCTCAGGGCAGGGGACGCGAGGGGGGTCTCCCGGCACCTGGGGTAAGAACCGGCCAGACGGCCGTCTCCTCGGCTCTGGTGGGACGAGGGGTGACTGCAAGCGTGGGTGTTTCTGGCTTGCGGGGAGCACCGCCAAGGGCGCCTCCAGCCTGGGAGAGGCTGCCGGGGGCCCTGGGAGAGGGCTGTGGGCCTGTCGCTCCTCGCACCTTAGCAAATCGACGGTGTCTCAGAAAGGCCTTGTGTTTAAAGAGAGTGGTCTGGGGCCCTGCCCCGGTAGTGGGGCTCTGGTCAGCAGCTGGGCCCTGAGGAGCAGGAGGGACACCCCAGCAGCCACCCCCAGAGCATCTGCAGCTCAGGGGGCCCTGTCCAGGTCTGTGTCCTCATGGGCTTCCCTGGCTTCTGGGCTTGTCTTCCCCGCCCCTTCCCACCTCCACGCCCACGTGAGCACCGAAGTCGGGTCTCTCTGCCCGGCATCAGCCGCTGCAGATCGGCGATGAGTGTGTGCTGATGCCCGCGCCCTCATGCCTTTCCTGCTTCTGAATCTAGGGATGGCCCCGCTTATTATGCGCCTACTGCATACGGCCAGTGTTGGGAGCTTGCGCACGCCTCAGTGGCCAGGGCTGTGCTGCTGCAGCTCTAACGCCACAGTGGAGCTTAGCCGAGGGCTCTGCCGCTTGTCCCCGGCTCTGCCCTGTGCCCTCCTCGCTGCTCACGGCAGAGGCACCCCGGGAGCTGCTTTTCTCGGGGCGCACTTGCAGAACCTCGGTCTCCAGTCTGAGTCGGCCAGCCCGGGCTATACGGAGGCCTCGTGTGGGCCGAGACCGCAGCTGTCCACTCCCCAGGCTCTGGAATCTGCTCGTGCAAGGTCCCAGCGGGCAGGCCCGGCTCCTGGGGCCCTGCCGTGGGCGCCTCTCTCGGGGTGTCCTCGGGGTGTGCGCAGAGGGAAACCAGCTCAGGGTGTCTCCTGCGAGGACACTAGTCCCGTAGGGTCCCATGACTGATGCCACCTGATCCCTTCCTAAGCACCTCCAGCGCGGCTGTTGGAGGGGAGGGCTGCGGCGGGGGTGGGGTCCAGGTGTGAGTCCGCCACACAGCGCCCCTTTCTTCGCTGCAGGGGAGGCCGGGAGGCCGGCGACAGCCGCCGGTGCAGGTGCTCCTGCCGCCCAGTCCCGGGCCCCGCAGCCCGCCCGTCAGAGCGTCCTCGGCGAGCGTCTCCCGACACGGGCTGCAGGTGGGAGAGCAGCCGTGTGCGGGCCTTGCCTCCAGCTCTGCGTGCCCGGGGCCGCAGCCCCTCCTGCCGGGTCACCAGGCGCTGACCCGGCTCTTGCTGCCCGAGCACCTCGGTGGCTGGACGCTGGGGAGTGGCCCTCAGGGGTTCTCTCCGCTCGGGGCTGGGAGTCCCACATGGAGATGCCCGGGCTTGGTGTCAGTCAGATGCAGACTTTGCTCTGAGGCCACGGGGACTGGGCGTTGAGGGATGAAGAGGAGCTCACCGGCTCGACGGGGCGGAAAGGTTGGCAGCCGTGGCTGGCTTGAGGACGCTGCAGGACAAGGGGGCAGCCCTCGGGCACGGTGGCCGAACCGACGGGAACCAGACCAACCGGGAAGGGCGCGTGCGTCTCCGTGGGTGTCTTGGCCCACGCGCCGGGCGGCCCCGACCAGCCCCTTGGAGAGCAGCGTCTCAGCCCGGGCGCGGGCACGGCGTGCAGGAGCAGACTCGCGGCAGGGGCTCCGCGGCGGGGCAGGGGGCTCCGCGGCGGGGCAGGGGCCCCGGGGGGGCAGGGGGCCGGGGTCCAGCATGGGCAGAGGCAGGGCCGCCACCGCCTGGGTCTGCCCCTGGGTCTGTGTTCGTCCTTCCGCTCACCTGCACCAACTGCTGGGGTGCTTGGCGCCCTGTTTTGTGCACAGAGAAGCGGAGGCACAGAGAGGAAGCAACTTCGCCATGTCGGCCACTGGCGGCACTGGCACCTGGGTCCGGGCAGGATGCCGCGCTCCTGCCGGCCACTGGCCTTCCCACTCTGGTCTTTCTGAGCCACAGTCAGCGCCCGGAAGCCGGGAGTACAGGGCCTGTCCAGCAGGCCCCAGCAGTGTGTCCGGCCTCCCCGACACGATCCTTGGCCTTCGGTCCACGCCCTACTTCTGCGCCGGTGAGAGCAGGGACAGCTGGGCCTGACAGGGCCCGGGGCTGCACGGGGCCGGCGCTGGGGCTCTCCTGCGTGGTCCACACGGTGAGTGCGCCAGAGGTGCCGAGGGCAGCTGCGCCGAGGTCCAGCGGCCAGCGGGGCTTCTCTCTGTGGGACCTGGGCTCCTTCCCCGCTCCCAGTACCCGACTCCTGAAAATCTGCAGCCGAGAGGACCATCTGCTGGTGTCCAGGGTGCCCATGGTGCCTCGGGGCGGCCAGGCAAGTGCGCCACGCCAGCCGCGTCACGTGCCCACGCGCCCCTCAGCGCGTTAACTAAGATTTCAAAAACGAGCATGACCGACGCCTGTTAACGCAGACGGTGCAGCCTCCCTTGCAGAAGGAAGGCTGTTCCCGCTGGGACTCGCCGCCGCTCTGGCCACGAAGGTCCGTGTCCTCTGTCCTGCTCCAGGTGCGTCGCTGCCGTCCAGTAACTGCTAACGTCCACCTGCCGCCTGGCGTGTGGGCTGGGCGCCTCTGCCCCCAGGGCACACGTGGTGGTCCTGAGCGGTGGCAGCGAGGTGGTCACCGCCAGGGGTGATGGTGCTCCGGGCCCCTCAGGGGGACAGGTCAGGGAGGGTGGAGGCCCGCCAAGAGTGACCAGCGCAGGTGCGAGCGGTGCCGAGGGCCGTCCGCTGTCTCGACGCCCCCGACCCACGGCTCGTGGACGCACTCGTCCCTCCCCTTTAAGGCCCTGCCGCGGTGTCCTCGTTCGGACGGCCTTTGGGGCCGCCCGGCACGCGGCTGGGGGCTCGGTCCTGGAAGTGGCATTTCTGCTGCAGGCTGGCGTGCGTGCCGGGCACAGGCGCCCTCGGGTCACGGCCGCCGACCCTGCCCTGGCCGCTCCTCCACGCGCCCGATTCACCAAACACAGTTGACTTACTTTAAATAACTCCATCGCGCCTCCAGCGTGGCCATCGACGGGAGCGGCTCCCGCACGGCCGGTTCGCCTCCCTCTGCCGATAGCTCCCGAAGGGTGATTGATATTTTGCTGACAGTGGGTGTTTAAAGATGTTCGATGGCAGTGACAATAGGAAAAAAATCCCATTAGCTCTTTCCATTTGGATAATAGCGAGAAAGATAAAAGGCCCAGCTTTGTCTTGTCGTATTGAAGGCGCGTTTAATCATGAGGTTCTGAAATGATCGTGCGGGCGTGGCTGTCCCTGGGGGGCTGTGCTCCCCGCCCGGTCCCCGCACTTCCTGCCACAGCCACCTCCAGGCGGGGGTGAGGGCCCCCACACACTGCCCCTTGGGGATGGGAGGACAGGGCGCCTACACCGGAAGGGCCCCCACTCGAGCAGGACGGCGGCCGCCAGCTCAGCTTCACCCCAAGTCCAGGGCCCGTGTGTCCAGTCTTGCACTGGGGTGCGCATGGCCCCTTGGGGTCTGGACGCCCCGTCTCCCCCGCGGACCAGCGTGCCGTCCTGGCAGGCAGGGGCGGGGACCAGGCGTCCGGCAGGCCTGCCCCGACCCGCACGGCCCAGAGGGGAGCGTCGCGTGGTGCCCACGTGCGTGGGAGCCCAGCGGGGTGTGTGCACGTGTGCCTGTGGGTGCTCAGGGGCCAGGAGCGTGGGGACGGCCTGCAGGCAGAGGGCGCCCTGTCCCCTCCCGCAGGTGCTGCAGCCCCGAAAGGCTAGGACAGTGGTCGCCAGCGCCGGCCGAACGGGGGGGCCGTGAGCACTGGGGCGTCAAGCGGGACACCGGCCCTGGGGCTCCTCGGCCCAGGGCACCACCTGGGGGGCTCCAGGCACCCCGCGCAGGCCAGCGCCTCTGTGGGGCACTACCTCACTGCAGGCGCAGTTGCCGTCCTGGCTCCGTCCTGGCTCCAACGGACGCCCTCGCTCACGCCCCTTCCCTCACTGTACAGGCAGCGCCCTCCAAGACGCTGAGCGTGCCCTAGCGCAGTGGTGAGGGCGCCCTCCTGGGCCCCCCGACACCGTGCCTGGCCGCTCGGTGCGCGTCCCGCGGCCTCTGGTCCGTGCAGACCCGTCACCCGTTGGTGCCATCAGCATCGTGGGGTGCCTTTGGGGGTGCCGCTCGGTGTGGGGAGCAGAACAAGCAGAGCTGCCGCGGGCAACCCGACCTTCTGGTGCAGAGGCAGGAGCCACACAGGCGCACCTGCTTGTCACGTCGGTGCTCGCGGGACGAAGCCGGGCACGGGGCGGAGGCTCCCCTGGGCGGAGGCCTCCAGGGTGAGGCCGCGGAGCTCGGGCGCCTTGGAGGGGGCCGAGGACACGATCTGGGGGTGAGAGTGTGCGGCCCCTGCAGCGCGGGAGGGGCCGGTGCAGGGGCCCTGGGGCCGCATGCGCTTGGTGCTCTGCGGGCGGGGTGCACGCGGTTGGGGGGCACTGGGAGAAGAGCGTGTGGCCACGACTGTCCCGGCCTTGACACCCTGATCCGCGCTTCACCCCTGAAAACGCTGGGGTCGTTCGCCCTTCAGAAGTGCCCCACGCTCACACCGCCCAGCCGCCCATGCAGCTGGCGCTGACCCAGGCCCCTGTGACTCGGGGTTCAGGGCCCTGTCAAGGCCGAAGCTGGGATCTGAACCTGGGGTCCTCGGGAGAACCCCTATGCTCTTCAATTGGGTTCTAGCCAGAGCAGCAGTGCGGGGAGCCTGGGCACCCCATCCCCACCCCTGGCCAGCCAGGTGGGGCTGGTTTTCTCCTGGACCCCAGAAAACGGGGGCCGTTCTCGGGGTGCAGGGTCGGGTAACGGGCACAGCTGCCCGCTGTCTGCTCGGCGCACCTGCCTCCCGCTCCGAAGCCGGCGCCTGGCCTAGATTCGCTGCCCACCTCCGAGACCTCGGAGAGACATCATCCTTTTTTTAACCTATAAATGGTCTTGCCCGAGAGGAAAAAAAAAGTGCTGTGGGGGGTGTTTGAAATGGCACCAGGAGCGATCAGAAAGTTCTTCCTTTGACGACGTTCAGCTTTTTTTGAAATCCTGGAGGAGGGGGCTGGGCTCTCGCTCAGGTTCAGGGGGCGGGGAGGCCGGCACGCCGTAGCTGGGGCCCCAGCAGGCTGGGGCTGGGCGACAGTGAGGCCGCCGGGTCTCGTCCTGCAGCCTATCGAGATTAGATTTTCATGAATGTCAGACAGTGCTGCTGCTCGGCTGCTCGTGAACCGGGAGCGTCCCGCCGCCCTTCTCCAGCAGACGGGAGGGGGCCACGGGTCCTGTGCTGTGGAAACCCCCTGTGGGCTGGCAGCAGCCAGGGGGCCCCGACCCAGCTCTCCAGCTGCGGGGTCAGGAAGAGCCCCACACAGTGAGCTCCCACTATTAACACTCCGCCGAGCACGAGCCAGCAGCTCCTGCAGCCCCTCGGGACTGCCTCCCAGCCCTGCCCCTGCCCAGCAGGGGTAAGGGCCTGGGGCCTCGGTGCTTTCTGCCTCTCTGGGCCCATTTCTGAGCACAGCCCCAGAAACCAGGCCCTCCCACCCTCCTATCCCACCGCAGGGTTGCAGTCAGGAGGCTGGGGAGGGCTTGTTTGCGCCCGCGTGGGCTGCTGAGGCCTAGCGTTGACCCCCCGGCTGCTCCGATGGCCCTCAGAAGGGGCCAGCGGCCGGCCACATCCCGAGGGCCACCAGGGCACCATCCCGGCACAAAGGCAGCCCCTCACTGCCTGCCCTCTGGCCCAGCGTAGGCAGGCTCCGGGGGCAGCAGGAGGGGGCAGCGGGTGCCCACCGCCACCGTGGGGCTGGGGTGAAGAGTGCACGGTGGAGGGAGGGGAATGCGACCTGGGTGTGGGTGTGCACAAAGCAGCTGTGTGTCCTCTGAATGGGCGGCTTTATCCAGGCCTCCACTGGCGGCCGGGCCCGCAGAGCCAGACCGGGCTGCCGGCCGAGCCAGCCAGGGAGGGTGGGAGGTAGGGGTGGGGGGTACAGGGACTGGCCTGGGGCCTGGACTTGGCTTTGGCCCAACCCAGGCCCCACCCTTCTGGAGGGACCGTGAGGGTGACCGTGAGGGTGACCGGGCTTTGGGCTGACCCTGCCGCCCAGGCGGGAGTCCAGGCTCCTCAGCCCGAGGTCAGCCTCACCAAACCCTGTAGCTGGTTCTTGCCCCCTGACCGCTCCTGGAGATGGGGTGTGCCCACGAGCCAGCTCCAGGGCTCAAGCCCCAGGCGACTGTCCAGGTGAGGGGCCACCAGCACGGGCCTGTCAGCCTCCGGCCACCGCGTCCCCGGCACGTGGTGGAGGAGCAGGAGCGTCCAGCTCTCCCCGGGGCCGGGGTTCCAGCCCTGGGCTGTGTGCCGACTCCTTGCCCTGGGGCACCAGGGGTACACACTGAGGGTGCTGACCAGCACCCCGGGCTGGGGTCACCAGTGTCCCCCGACGTTGCCACGTGCCCCTGGGGGCAGGCTCGCCTGAGTGACCGGGCCAGTGCACGGCGGGGGGGTGGGGGGAGGCCTGCGGCGCATGCGGGGAGGAAGCCAGGCCGGGGCTTCTGGGGGTGCCTGGAGAAGCTTCGCTGCTGGGCAGTGTCGTCCCCAGCTGGGACAGGAACCCGAGGCCGGGCAGGAGCAGGCGTCCAGCATTCTGGGGCGGAGCGGGCCCAGCCCTCCTGGCCCAGCCGCCCCTGCCTGCCGCCTTCCAGCCTCCAGTCTGGGTCCTGCTGGGGGAGCTGGGCCGGCCGGAACCCTGGGCGTGGGGCTCCCCCTGCCGTCCCGGGCCTGGGGCGGCACGTTCCCACGCTCCGGCGGGCGCTGTCTTCACTGCTGTGTCTGCACCAGGGACCCCGTGGGACCCCCTCCCGATCCCAGGCCAGGGCTCCCACCGTGCGGGGGAACAGGGTGACGCCGAAAATAGAGAGAGGGGGGGGGGGGTGTGCAGCGTCCGCGGCCGCCCGGAACGTGCGCTCTGCGACGGGCTCACGGGCTGGGAAGGATCTGTCCTGCGAGCGTGTGNCGCCGAAAATAGAGGGAGGGGGGGGGGGGTGTGCAGCGTCCGCGGCCGCCCGGAACGTGCGCTCTGCGACGGGCTCACGGGCTGGGAAGGATCTGTCCTGCGAGCGTGTGGGGCGCGCGTGCCACCGTGTCCCCTGTGCCCGTGTGTCCCCTGTGCCACCTGTGCCCATGTCACTGTCGCCTGTGCGTGTCACCTGTGCGTGTGTCACTTTGTCACTGCTCGTGGGCGTGAGCAGCGGCAGCACGGCTGGGAGTGTCTGCTGGGGTGTCGGGCGTGCGTGGCGGGGCGTCGGGCGTGCGTGGCGGGGCGCCGGGCGTGCGTGGCGGGGCGTCGGGCGTGCGTGGCGGGGCGTCGGGCTGCGCTGCGGTGCTGGGGCGCCGGCCGCCCGCACCTGCACGCCGGCTCACGTGTGCCTTGCCCCGCAGCGGAGCTGGAGTTCGTGGAGATCACGGTCATCGTGGTGGTGGTGATGGTGATGGTGGTGGTGATCACGTGCCTGCTGAGCCACTACAAGCTGTCCGCACGCTCCCTCATCGGCCGGCACAGCCAGGGCCGGCGGAGAGAAGACGCCCTCTCCTCGGTACGTGCCCCCTCGGGGAGGCTCGCAGGGCCCCAGATGGGGGGGGCTGGGGGGCTCTGGCCCACAGGCGGCGGCAGCCTGGGCCGGGGTTCACGACCTGCGTCCAGCTCAGGCGGGGACGGCCGCTCCAGTGGGCGCAGGCCCCAGGGGCAGGCAGTGAGGGCTGGAGGTTCGGGCCAGACCGAGGCAGGACGGTGGCTTCGCGGTACAGGGCCTGTGCGGGGACAGGCAGAGGCCTGGGGGCACTGGGCTGAGGGCAAGGTGGGTGACCTGCAGCCCCTGACCCAGGCAGAAGGGAGGCCCCCGGGTCTGCAGCCGAGGCCCTTAGGGCACCTGAGCCGGGACTCCGCGGAGGCACCGGCCGCCCGGGCAGAGGCCTCCCTGAGACGTGGGCTTACGCCCGCTCTCCAAACCTGGCCCTGCGCCCTCGGACCAGCCCCTGGCCCACGAGGTTACGGCTGCCCCCCACCGTGCAGGAGGCGATCGTGTCCATCTAGGACACTGGGCTTAATGCAGGGTGAGGGTTGGCCTTCCCCAGCTGGGCTACGCAAGCACCTCCATTTACTCGTTCACCACCTGTCCGTCCGTCCGTCTACCCACCCACCTCTCTGTCCGTCCATCTACTCACTCACCGTCCACCATCGCCCCACCAGGTGGAGGCCAGGGAGCAGTTTTGAGCCCGGATTCCTGCAGGCTTTGGCCGGCTGGGTGGGCCTGGTGGCTGGTGGGTGGGCCTAGGCAGCGGGGGCACCCGGCGCAGATGATGCCCGGCGCACTGACAGAAACAGGGAGCTATTACGGGGAGCCCCAGGGGGCTCGTGTAGCTGGGCAGGTGGGGTGAGGCCCTGAGGCCACGCTCTGAAGAGGCATCTGTGGGGCAGATCGGGGGGTTCCTTCCCTGCCAGTAGTAGTACTGGATTGGGGGTACCCTTGGCACTGTTTATCGGGGCCCTTCTGGGGGCCCCAGGGATATTCTCTCAAGACTCCACGAACGGTGGGGCCAGGAGAGCAGGAGGGCAGGGGAACAAGCCCCCCCGCAGGTGCATCCTCCCCCGTTCCCGGGGGCTGGGCTCCACCCTGCTGTCAGGGGTTCTTCAGCCGACAAGCCGGAAGGGGGTGCAGGGCTCATCGACTGCGGGACCTGGGACCCGGGACCTGTGTGCTGTGCATGCGGGTCACCGGCCGGGGTGCGTGAGCACCAGGGGCTGTGCAGGGCGGGTCTTGAGGGCAAGCCCGGGGCAAGGCGGGGCGCCAGGCCTCCACTTCCGGGGTCACCTGGGCTTGGCGGCGGTCCCTGAAGTCTGGGCCGAGCCAGGTTGGCCAGCAGGCCTGTCCACCGCTGGCCCAGGGCCTCCCTGCGTCAGGCCACAGCAGCAGGGTGTGGCGCACCTGCTGGGACCCGGGTGCCGCAGCTGGCCCCACGCGCGTCCAGAGGCTCGGGAGGGCCCGGCGTCCCAGGAGCAGGCCTCGCCCGTGGTGTTTATTTGCTGCAGCTGTTGCCCCAGCGATGGCACCTCCCGCCCCCTGGCTGCCTGGCACTGCTGCTCAGGCCGGGAACCCACCTGCAGAGGCCTGAGGCCAGAGGGCGGGACATGCAGGCGGGCAGAGCCCCGCGTCCAGCAGCGCTGGCCGAGCCTCCGCCTCCCCAGAGACGCTTGCGGCCTCAGTCCCCGGGTGAGCCGGTGCGCGGCTGGGAGCTGGTTCCTGCCGCCTCCTCTGGCCACAGGGAGGGTGACATCAGCCGAGGCCCGAGGCCCACGCCGTGGGGTCCAAAGCGCGTGGGCAGCCCCCGGGCCCCTGCCCAGGCAGAGGGTCCGGGGTGGCACCTGGACACCTGAGGATAAGGGAGGCCTCCCCCACAGCCACCCTGTGTACCCAGCCACCTGCACGGCCCCCAGGGGCGCCCGGCTGGGTAAACAACAGCCGTGGAGGCCTGGGCGAGCACCGCCGCTCCCTGGGGTCCAGCCAGACGGCGTCTGAGGAGTGTGGAGGCGTCGACCTCCCCGGGGGCTCAGACCCACCTCTGTCTGCCTGGGCTGAGGCCCCCTGCTGTGGCTGTGCTGCCCCGTCCCCCTTCGAGGTGACCCCAGGGTTCAGTTTCAGCAGGAGTGGCAGGAGGCGTGCACCGCTGCTGCTACAGGAGGGCTGCGGCTGAGGGTGTGGGCCCCCACAGGGCAGGGGTTCCTGTGACTCGGGCCGGGGTCCTCAGGCTGCACTTGGGCTCCCAGAGGGGTCTTCACAGCAACATGCGCCCCTGCGCTGAGCGCCTGCTGCATGCCCTTGCACTGAGTGCCTACTGCGTGCCCCTGTGCTGAGTGCCTACTGCATGCCCTTGCACTGAGTGCCTACCTCGTGCCCCTGCGCTGAGCACCTACTGCATGCCCTTGCACTGAGTGCCTACTGCGCGCCCCTGTGCTGAGTGCCTACTGCATGCCCTTGCACTGAGTGCCTACCTCGTGCCCCTGCGCTGAGCACCTACTGCATGCCCTTGCACTGAGTGCCTACCTCGTGCCCCTGCGCTGAGCACCTACTGTGCGCCCCTGCGCTGAGCGCTTACTGCATGCCCCTGCACTGAGCACCTACTGTGTGCCTCGCTCACGCTGGGCAAGGCCCTGGCAACCTCACAGGGAAAGTCCAGCGGGAATGGGGACCTTGTCTTGCTTGGGTTGGTCCAGAGCGAGGTGAGGAGTGACGGCCTGGTCAGCCTGAGAGGCCTTGCCGCGTCGTGCCCAGGTGCTTGGACAGAGTAGGAACTTTCTCTTGGGGCAGGGTTCGGCGAGGAGTGGCGGGGGCTCGTGTGAAGGAGTCCACCCGACCGCCTTGACTGCTGAGGAGGAAGGTGCAGGCGTGGGCGAAGGGGCGTTGGAGGCCCTGGGGCCAGCAGCCCCCACCTCCCGCTCAGAGCCCGCACTTCCGCAGGTCTGAGCGTGGCTTGCGGGGTGTAGAGGCCCCGAGCCCACCTGACGGCACCGGTGGAGGAGAGAAGTGGGTGGGCTGGGACTCTCTGGGGGCGAATGGGGGGCTCGGGGAGAGGGATCGGGGTGGGCGGGGCAGGAGTGTCAGGAGCGCCCGGTGAGGCTCTGCAGGAGGAGGGTCAGGCCGCTCGCTGAGGCTGGGAGGCAGTCACACACCCGCTCAGTGCAGGGGACGGCCCAGCTGGAGCTGCAGCCCCGGGTGCCGGGGGCTGGGTGGCAGGGCTGACGCAGGAGTTGAGAGGTCAGGGGCCTGGGGGCACCTGGGTCTGTGGATGGTCCTCAGAAGCCTTCCTGGAGGAGGCCGTGACCCTCAGGTGCGGCAGTGACAACCGGTGGTGAGGCGGTGGGGGTCCCGGGGTCCCGGCGACATCGTCTTGCAGGGCCGGGGCTGGTCTGGGTCCCCTTTCTTCCCAGCTGGCCTTGGCTGCCTGCACCCACCCAGCTCCTGACTGCTTGGGGAGCAGAGGGGTCCCCATCTGCTCCTGGCATGACAGACACCTGAGCAGACTGGCCCTGGGCCCGTGTGGGGCTGGAGACCGGCGGTGGGGCACGGCCCAGTGCTGCCTCTCCCCGCCCTGCCTCAGTGACCTGAGCCTGCCTCGCGGCGCTGCTGGCGGGACCGCGTGCTTTGCAAGCGGTGACACGCGTTACTGAGTGCGGGCGGCAGTTGCAGAATTAGTAGTGTCAGTAACAAAACAGCCCCTGATGACTTAGCGGTGGCAAGCCGTCTGCTCTGCATCCCCACGGCTGGAACAGACGAGACCCCCCCATGCATTTGCCAGGAGAGAGCGTGCCTGATGGGGAGATTTTGAGAGCCACAGAGCCCCCTAGTGATCCAGTAGGAAATTGCATCCCTCAGACTACAGGTGAGAATCTGCTTACCTGTGACCCATCAAGGAAGGCGTCCCCAGTTCCTGGTATTTACATACGCGCAAGCTTTTCAAATAGGAGTATGTGTGGTCTGTCCAGTTACACGTCGACAGAGCTATGAGATTCAAGAAGTCGTCTCTACCCCAGGGTGCCCTGCAGAGCAGCAGCAGGTCCTGGGTCCCCTCCGAAGAGCTCAGCCCGGTGTGGGGTTCCAGCGTCCTGACCTCAGATCTCTGCCCCTTGGAACGGGGGTCTCAGTGGGAGGAGATGCCCCCATGGGAGATGCCGCGCCCGGATGCAAAAACTGCAGCGAGGGTGTCCAGTCGCCTGCCCGAGGCTGTGCAGCCAGCAAGTGGCAGCCACGGCCAGTTAGTTCACCAGTTACCGGCTGTAGTCTGAGGTCCTCAGGGAACTGCTGGAAGGCTGTGAGAAGAGGGCCCGCCCCTCGGGGGTCTGCTTTGGAAAGTGTGAAGGTGGACGGTGCATTTGGAGGTCACGTCCAAGGGACACCCAGGCCCAGTGGGGCCAGCGGGGGCCGGCCAGATGGGACAGGATCTCCTATCTGGAGACCTCAGGGTCAGAGCTGTGCTGCCCCTTCTCTCCGCCTCTGCCCACCCGCTGACCCTGCTGTCCCTCTCCTCCCACCAGGAAGGGTGTCTCTGGCCCTCTGAGAGCACGGTGTCGGGCAGCGGACTCCCCGAGGTGAGACCGGCACAGCCTCCCCGCCGCCCCACCCGTGTCCCCCCGCCACGCGTTCTGCCCCCGGCGCTGCCCGGGCCGCCATGGTGGGCAGTGAGGCGCTTCACCAGCCCAGAGGACTGCTGGCTGCTGGCCCCAGGCCCGGCCCTTCCTTGGCTGATGGGCCTCCCCTGCCCAAGGACAGTCCTGCCCCGGGGCTCAGCTATGTGTCCCCAACACGCAAGGTGGACGGCTTCCCCCATTTCTACTCCGGGACGAAGTCCATGCCACGGGGCTCCCCGAGATCAGCCCCGGCTTGGCCCTTGGCTGAGTCTGCTCTCTCCCTGCCCCCTTCCCGGGGGCTGAACGCGGGGGGTGGGGGGCCTGTCTGGGGGAACTCACTCTGCTCTGCCCCGCCAGCCGCAGGTGTACGCCCCGCCACGGCCCACCGACCGCCTGACCGTGCCCCCCTTTGCCCAGCGGGACCGCTTCCACCGCTTCCAGCCCACCTACCCCTACCTGCAGCACGAGATCGACTTGCCGCCCACCATCTCCCTGTCGGACGGGGAGGAGCCCCCGCCCTACCAGGGCCCCTGCACCCTCCAGCTGCGGGACCCGGAGCAGCAGCTGGAGCTGAACCGCGAGTCGGTGCGCGCACCCCCGAACAGAACCATCTTTGACAGTGACCTGATGGACAGCGCCATGCTGGGGGGCCCCTGCCCGCCCAGCAGTAACTCGGGCATCAGCGCCACGTGCTACGGGGGCGGGGGGCGCATGGAGGGGCCGCCCCCCACCTACAGCGAGGTCATCGGGCACTGCCCCGGGTCCTCCTCCTTCCAGCACCAGCCAAGCGGCGGGCCGCCCCCCTTGCTGGAGGGGACCCGGCTCCACCATGCACACATCACCCCCCTGGAGCCCTCAGCCGCCTGGAGCAAAGAGAAGGATAAACAGAAAGGACACCCTCTCTAGGCCCGGGGGCAGGGCTGGGCCACAGCGGGTTAGAAGCAAAACACTCGAGCACTTCTTAAGAGAGAGAAGGACGGGCGAGTGGAAATGCAGCGCATACACCTCTCCCCACCTCTCTGTATAAATATTTACGTGTTCTGTCTGGTCTGGATGCGCAAGCTGAGGAAACTTGCAGAAACCACGTTTCTTTGTTGAGCTGTGTCTTGAAGGCCAAGAGAAAACCATTCTCCACTCGTCTCTGTTCTAGTTGAGCTGCGTGCGTGAACGCTTATTTTCTTTCGTTTATGATTTCACTTAACTTTAAAGACATATTTGCACAAAACCTTTGTTTAAAGATCTGCAATATTATATATAAATATATATATAAAATAAGAGAAACTGTATGTGCGAGGGCAGGAGTATTTTTGTATTAGAAGAGGCCTATTAAAAAAAAAAGTTGTTTTCTGAACTAGCAGAGAAAAAAAATGGCAGTTTTTGAGTGCTAACTCAGAAAGTGTGTATTACTTGTAAAGAAAACAAATGACAAAGCAGGGGTTTAGAGTTATTTATATAAATGTTGAGCTTTTGCACTATTTTTTAATATAAACATGTCAGTGCTTGTTTGATGGAAACTTCTATCTGGTCTGTCGAGACATGAAGGGAGAAACGGAGGCTCCTGCCACCCAGGCAGGGCTGCGCCCCGGGGCCGGGCCGCTCCCCGCAGCACCGCTGCCCTGCCCGCGAGTGGCAGCTGACCGCCTCCTTAAACATTCCCCGCCCTGGGCCCCGGGCGGCCCGGCCTTTCCAGAAGTGAGACGAGGCTGTTCCTGCGGGATCAGTTTCCCTCTCTGGACCAAGGTGGGCCCTGTGGGTGGCAGGCTGCAGCCGCCCCCGCTGCAGGCGGCGCCCCACTGGCCACGGTGTGGGTGTCTAGGAAACGCCCAAAGTATTAGGAACTTGACCTCAGCCCTGTCTTTCTCTTAAGATTGTCGCTAAACTGGCCAGTCATGGGAGACCAGCGACGAGAAGCGGCGTGTCCAGCTCTGCCCCGAGCGCGCGAAGGGCCGGCCAGGGCCGGCGGCGCACGCACGCGCTTTGTGCTGAGTCCTCGGCGCTTCCCGCCTCCGCCCCCTCCTGGGACGCTGTGCGCCCCGGCCCCCCGCGAGCAGCTCCCCCTACCCGCTGGCGCACCGGGCTGCCTCTGTAGATCTGGGTCTGGGGGCCCCATGGGTGGGGCGCAGGTGAGCAGAGAGACGGCGGAGGCTGGGAACACGCCAGAAGAAGGCGCGCCCCAGCGCCCCCCCGAGGGGCTGTCTGTCTGCAGCCAGTGCCGGCGGTAGGCTACCATCCAGGGGAGAAAAGGCAATAACTCGTTCTGGAGCAGCTTTCTTTATTACTTGAAAAACACAAGCCTGAGAACAGCCCTGAAGCTCTGGCCGGCTGGACGGTGCGGGCCGGGCGAGTGGGGCGGGCGGCCGGGGGCCCAGCAGAACCGTCTCCCGTGAGGCCTTCAGCCTAAGCTTCGGCCGCTTCGAGAAGGCCGTGCAGGTAAATGCACAGCTTGTCCTGAAAGGTGTAGGGGCACATTAAAGTGAAGTTTCAAACGATCTCTCTCTGTGGGCAGCGTCTCCCTAGTGCCTTACCAAGGAAGCCGGTGGCCCCCTTGTCACCCAGCGGGGTCCTCCTGGACAGTGTCGCCCCCGGGACCCGCCCCCCTCTCACGGTGGACAGGGCCCTGGTTCCTTTCAGACGTCCCCACGGCCCTCTCACGCCCTGCCCGGCGCCCTCTTCTTGCCCCGGCCCCGTCAGGTACTGTGCTTAACGCCGTCTGGGTCGGAAGCCCGGACCCTCAAGTGAGCGGCCGGCCCGAGCTGACCGCTGTGTCCTCCGAGCCGATTGCGTCTTGTGGCTTCGCCTGCGGCCTGCTTGCAGGTGGCGTCCCCGATGGCAGCTGGCTGGCCTCTGGCAGCGCCCAGCGCGGGCTCGGGGCTGCGGCACCCAGCTTGGTGCCCAGTGTGATGGCTGCAGAAGGTCGGGGCCCAGCGGCCTCTCACCAGGGGGTATCTCACAAGAGCTGATGGAGAATGTTCTGGAAACTTCTCCCAGAGCCGAGTGAGCTGGGTTTCGCCGCTGGGCCCCGGAGCGCTGGGTGCATTCTTGCCTCTGGGTGTTGGCTGGCAGGCCGCTGTTTCTGAGAAACCCAGTGCACCCCTCAGGAGGCCCCCTTTTCCCAGTGGAGTCAAGGGGGTCCTCAAAGTGGCTGGTTGGAGGGGGACCAGGTTCTGCTCATGAGGGGGCCCTGCAGGGCTTTCTCTGATCACTTTGTTTCCCTGCTTGTCAGTCGTCTTTCCTCCCTGCCCCTCCCAAGAAGCCGGTATGGCAGGCAGACCGGCGGCTGCACCAGGCCAGCCTCACCCCCAGAAGCCCGGTAGTTTTTGCAAAGGGCTGAGGCGACCTCTGCCCAGGACCAGCGAGTCCAGGGCGGGGCGCACACCGTGTCCACTCCCCTTCCTGGTCTGTCCGTGAATTGTACGTTTCAGAGTTTGGTTTTTTCCTTTATGTGCAACACGAAGCTTCCAGGCCCATTGCGCATCCCGAGGATGAGGCTTTCCCACCCTCCCCAGCTCCGCTCTGCGATCCGTCTGGGAACTCGGAGGGACACCCCACGCGTCTGCCTGCCGGCTCGCTGGGGTCCAGGCGCGCCCCGCCCCCGCAGCCCGCCACCTCCGCGTTCTGTTCACGTTCCCCTCGCCGCCTGGGACTGTGTCTGGATGCCAACCCACAGGCCTGATGAAATCGCTTGTTGTGTATCAATAATCACTAGTGGCAATGACATTCTGAAAGCTGCAATACTTATACAATAAATTTTGCAATTCTTTGGAACGAGGCTCTTTTGCTTCTTTGGGGAGCCCAGTGAGAATTCGGGCAGACAGTTCCAGTGAAAGGGATGGTGCTGGGGATGGTTCTCCAGCGGTGGGCTCGGGGGTCTCCTCCACAGCGGGCACTGAGCTGAGCGGGGGCTTGGGGGTGGAGGCTGTGCCCTGCGGAGCTGGGGGTCACGAGAAGACCAAGGAGAGGTGCAAGGGGCTGGGGGTGGTCGGGCAAGGTTGTGGCCTCAGCTGCTCCCAAGGACGCCTGGGGCAGCTCCGGGGTACAAGCTGCACCTGGGAAATTGAGTCCCAGATGCTCTGGCTTTGGAACTTAAAGAGGGAGGCAGCAAGGGGGCCCATAAACCTCCCCTGAAGACATTTCCATGTGCGGCCATTAGCCGCAAGGCTTAGCAGCTGGGATGGGGGCACAGAACCTTAGAGGGGATCCTAGGGTTTGAGTGAGGGACCCCCCCAGTGCCCGCTCAGAAAGACACTCATTTCTTTAAAAAGAACCAACTTTAATATCTGACTGAGGTTCTCACCAACCAACACGAACAGTTGATGGCAGAAATGACTGAGGTTTGACCTCAGTTCTGTGGGCACAGGGACACAGGCCCGAGAGCAGGGCAGAACCCACACCTACCTGCCCTCCTGTGCCCTTTCTGGTGGGTAGGTGCTCAGATCAGAGACTGGGGGAGAAACCTGAAGAGCCCCTTCCCGGGAGAACCCCCCTTCCCGGTGGCCGGAGCAGGGGCCTGAGCTGGCCGCCTGGCGCGTGACTGGCCTGCAGAGGGCATCATGTGGCAGGCGGGGGTGTCCGGGCGTCTGCAGCGGGTGCTCCCTCTGCAGCGGGTGCCCACGGAGGGAGCACCCGCAAGTCTCCAGACACCGTCCTCGCTGTAACAGGCCTCAGGCATACCTCCCCAGTGCAAGCCCCACCAGCTTGCAGGCCCCAGCTGAGCACAGAACACCCCCCGGGGGCTGGGCAGAGTCTTTCCAAGCCAGAAAGGGCATCATGGTCTCTCGTCCAAGGGACACCCCCTTTGAGCGCAACTGAAGCAGATGCAGCTGCAGCCACAGTGACCTGATTAACCGCGGAGCCCCAGTGGATGTTTATTGGCACCTGCTGGGTGCAGGCACTCTTGACAGGCTGGCACTTGACAGACAGGCACTCTTGACAGGCTGGCAGATTACTTCCGACCGAGTCTCACCTTTCGCTCATCCCTCGGGGGCCCCTCCCAGAGCTCACCTGGTTTCCGAGACAGGTTTGCAGACAGGAGAGGGCGAAGGGGGGCTCTCAGGAGCCGTGGAGGCTGCATTTTGAGTGCAGGGACATCAGGGGGATGTCGGCTGGTGCCTGCCTGGGCAGTGACCGGGGTGGAGACGGGAACTTGGCAGAACCCCTGAATAGCCTGGCACAGCCTTGCCTTAGGGGAGCCCTTCACCCCCAGCAGCACGGCCTGGAGAGCGCATCAGTGCGGCCTGATATGGGGTGGGCGGCACCCAGCGAGACTGGGAGCCTGGTGCAGACACCCAGGAGGTGGCCAGGAGAGGAGCTTAGCCCCAGAGCTGACCCGCTGCTCAGGCGTCGCACCTGCCAGACTGCACAAGGCTGCTGGGGACACGGGATGACGGGACACCGAGACTGGGGTTCATCTTAGGTGAAGGCGGAGCCAGCCCAGCCGTCCCAGCTCTGGCGCTCCTCTGGCTACCTGCAAACCTGAAGCCCACCCGGCCGGGCTGCCTCCCCGGCCTCCGCCCAGTGCCAGAAGTTTCCAAGTCTGGCCAGAGAAAGGGGGGGCTTTCCTGTAGGGCTGACATCCTGGACCCCCTGGGCCCCCTTCTCTGTCCTCCGCAGTCCCCTGCTCGGGGGAGGGAGGCTCCTAACCCTCTCCATGACCTGCTGTCCACCCCTCTTGGTCTGGTGGCCTTGCTGTCCAATGGCCACCCCCACCCCTGCAGGCAGAGGGGCCCAGCCGAGGGTGAGCGCGCACGTCAGCTTTCTGGCTCGTGTCCGGGGTGGGTGTTTTCTCTCCATCACCTCTTTTTTTTAAAAAACATTTTTTATTTATGCACACAAGGGGCCGGGTACAGACCAGAGGTGCAGGAGGTGAAAGGATTCACCAGAGACAGAGCGGGGAGCAGAACAGGCAGATCCACTGAAACTGCTGAGGGGAGCAGCAGGCGAGGCAGGAGAGGTCTGCTGCGCCCTGTGGGTCCCTCCCTGGCCAGGGATCGAACTGGCGCTGCGGTGCCACGGATGCTTCACAGTGCTGGGACTTAACCCGTTGTGCCACCAGGGAAGCCCCTAAAAGTGATTATTATCACTTTATAAAAATCTTTGTGGGGGCCACGTGATATCTCATTATGGCTTTGACTTGGGTCCCTGATGTCTGACGACGGAGCATCTTTCCAACTTGGCTCCTCCGTGCGGAGTGTGTGTCGACCCCTCCGCTTTGTGTCTGGACGACTGGTCTTAGCGTTGAGCTGCGAGGTGCGTGTGGATGGGCACTCGATCCCTAGCACCTCTGAACTTCACCGAAATTTTCTCTCATTCGTTGTGCTGCCTTTTCCCGTTCTTGAGTACCCTTTGAAACACAAGATGCTTAATTTTCATGAAGCCGGGTTTATTTTTTCTAGTTGCCAGTTTCTTTGGCATTAAGGAGAGGACCGCCCAAATCCAAGGTTAGACAAAGGGGTACCTGTTTCTTCCAAGAGTTCATTATTTTAATCTTCTTTCAGGTGTTGAACCCACTTTGAATTACTTTTTGTGTCTGACAAAGGCAGGGACTCAACTTTATTCTTTCGGGATGTCAGTTTTCCTTGTACCAGTTCTTGGAAAGACTTCTATTTTGCCTATTAAACTGTCTTGGAAACCTTGTCAACAATTAATTACTATAAAGGTATTTGTTCCTGGATGCTGGACCGTAGTTCACTGATGTATTTTTCCATCCTTATGCCCATGATACCCAGTCTTTATTACTCTAACTATGTGGTAAATTTTAAAATCAAAAAGAACTGATCTGAGGCCTCCTTGTTGGCGCCAGGAGTTGAGCGCTGCATGGGGGGTTTCCGCAGCCGCTGCAGCGTGAGTTCGATCCCCGGCCAGGGTGGAGACCCACACGGCGCAGCAGACCTCTCCTGCCTCCCACTGCTCCCCTCGGCAGTGTGTTTCAGTGGATCTGCCTGTTCTGCTCCCCACTGTCTCTGGTGAATCTTCTCACCTCCCTGGACTCTGGCCTGTACCCCAGTTCTTGTGTGCATAAATAAATAAATCTTAAAAAAAAAAAAAGAACAGATCTTCCAATTTCATTATTACATTTCAAAAAGGCCTTGCATATGCTGGGAGCTATATGAATTTGAGGATCAGCTTTTCGACTTCTGCAAAATGGCCAGCTGGAATTTTGATACGCACTGCATTGAACCCATGGATCAATTTAGGGGCTATGACCGTCTTAGCAAAATTAAATCTAATGCACGAGCACAGGATGCGAGTCACTATTTACATCTTACTTCATTTTCTTTCAGCGATGTTTGGTATAAAAGTCTTGTCTTCCTTTGTTAGTGTATTCCTAAATAATCTATTCTTCTTGATTCTATTATAAATGGGACTGTTTTCTGAATTTTACTTCTGAATTTGTCATTGCTAGTTTACAGGAGACATTGTGCACGTGTGTGCGCGTGCCTGCGTGTGCAGTGTGTATGTGTGCAGGCGTGTGCACATGTGCGTGTGTGTGAGTGCACACGTGCATGTGTGTGTGTGCGTGCGTGGGTGCAGGAGCACACTGGGACGCTGTGCCTCTCCCTCCCGTCCCCTCCTGCAGCCCCCTCTCCCTGCCCCCCACCCCATGCCCCCCTTGCCATGACTGATAACCCTGAAAGCACAGGACTGAAATCGCGATGCACGGGTTATTAAAAGGCTTTAATTGAGCTCAGAGTAATTAAATTTGTCTTTAAAAGCATCTAATGTGATTGAATGAGCAAGTCTAAAAATGAATTTTTAAATGCGTGGGGTTAGACTCCCGCGTGATCTATGTGGGCCGGCAAGCGCAGGGAGCGGCCAGGCCGGGTCGGGGGCAGGCTCCGGTCACTGGATCTGGGCCCGGTGCTGCCCCTCCCTTTCCAACGTTAGCCCTCGGGCCTCTGGGCTTCCCAAGAGTGATCTACAGTGCATCCCGGCTCCACCCTTCCCTGGCGGGATTCCCTGCCCGTCTAAGGGTGCCCCTCCGGTTGGTGCCCGGGCGCCGGCAGCCCCTCCCTGATACGCGGAGATGAGCACACGAGGTGTGTGCGTGTGACCGCCTTACCATCAAGGAGCCCCACACTTGTCCACAGGCTCCAAGTTTGGGCAGAAAGCACCACACCCCTGCCCGAGACTTCTCTGGCTCCGCAGGCCTCTGGGTCCGAGCTACAGGCCAGAGTGCAGGGCAGTCGGCACCGGGAGCAGCCCCACAGCAACGACAGGGAAGGCGGAACACCCCGCTCCCTCACCTGCTCCAGGGAGACGCTCCAGGGCCCTCAGCCCAGCTGCTGTCCGCCGAGGCCACCGGCTCCACAGTGCCTTGCCTTGGGCTCCACGCCTGCCCTGATGCATCTCCTCACTGCGGCTCCCCGCCCAAATAAGCTGCTGGCACCCACATCTGCGCTCGTGGGGTGCCGGGCCTCGGACAGCAAGGGACTGTGATGGGGTGGGCAGAGCGAGAAGCTGGAGCTCGCTGGAGCGGGGTGCTGGCCGGTGGAGGACCGATCCCGAGGGCACGTGCGTGTGCGTGCCCTCCTCGCCCAGCCCTTATGTCAACCCACATCCCCAAGCGCTCACATCAATGGGAACCAACGTCAAAGCCACTGGGTGGGCCTGGGCTGAACGCCCTCTCCCGCCGGCGGTTCCCATGGTCTGGCGGACCCGCGATGGGCTGCAGCCCGACAGGCCACCGGACTACGGCCAGGCGGGGAGGCGAAACTGCCTGTAGTTCCCTTAAACCCCGCGATCCTCGCCACCCCGGCCCAGTCGGAGCCCTCACAGCAGCCCAGTTGGGCAAAACCGGGCACAGAGCCTGGCACCCGCCACGCGTCTGGGTCCGCTCTGGGTGCTGGTCCCCAGGAGGGCAGCAGACCGCAGCCGGCCTCTCCAGCACCCCGGCTTCTGCCCCGAGAGCCGAGAGCTGCTAGTCAGGGCGGCTGTGCTCACGGGGCGCCCCGCAACCCCCAAGTCCACGCAAGAACCTTACCCTCCACGCGCTGGACCGGGGGCCTTGTGGGGAGGTCGAGAGGGCAGGGCCCAGAGAGGGGTCAGTGCCCCCAAGAGAGCTGCTTCCTTTCCTCTCCACCCGAGAGGACACAGGCGGAGGCCACAGCCAGGGTCCCCCGTCAGGTACTGCCGTCTGGGGTCCCCTGCCCCCAGAACCCTGAGAAAAGGCCACGCTGCTTTGTTGGCTCACCTGAGCTGGCGTCTCCGGCCGGGAAACCTAGAAAACCATCAAGTGTCTACCTTTTTCCTGGTAGGCCGTGGGGCAAGGGTTTGATGCCGGCCTGGCCCCCGAGAGGAGACAACGGCTGGGACCTGCGTCCGGCCTGGCTGGAGGCGGCCCTCGACTTGCTGGCTGTGCGCGGGGCAACGGCACTGGCCGGCCAGGAGGCCCGCAGGAGAGTCCAGCGGGCTGACGCAAAGGACTGGAAAGAGCTCGCCGGAGCGAGCAAGTGCCAGCTAAGCCAAGGCCTGCTGGTCCCCGGTCACCGTCTTGGCGGGGACGCTGCTGGGCGCAGGCTGAGAGCAGGAAGCCCACTTAGATGAGAAGCAGCCGCAAGCAAACAGCCCGGAGCCCCTGCCAGTGTCTGCCTGCGGCCCCCACGCTCACGCACTCGCAGACACCCCCAGGAGAGCAGAGAGCTGGTCTTCCAAGCTGTTCGCCTGTCTCCCCACGTCACTTCTTGGTGGAGAACTCAGCCCTGTGGGCCTTTGGACGCTTCTAGAACCTTTGAAAACGTCTGAGCTCCAATGTGGAGGGCAGGAGGACCCTCACAATCGGAATCAATAAACGCCTCATCAAGCCTAACATGATGTCGAGTTCATTCATTGTTCCATTTAGTCACCATAAAAGTTTCACTCCACCTCATTATATTTGAAAAGAGCGCATGGGCGACTTCTTCTCCTCTGTGAGGGTCGCAGCGCACAGGGCACCTGGAGGGTCGTGGGCCTGTAACGGAACAGCTTCTCGTGGGCAAATCATTTTGGAAGTCAGCTGTCAGACAGGAAAGGCATTTTGGCCCTAAACACCAAAGGTAGCTGTGACTCCGTTCCAGTATATTTTGGGGAAGGTTTTCTAGACGAAGCAGGTGGGTGGGGAGGGTCTGGCATGTCCCCTCTCCGGCCTGGTCCCTGCCCACGGTCTCCAGCGCCAGCGCCTCTAAATCCTCGACCTGCTTTGGAAGGGACTCCAGCAGCCGTGCCTGAGCCCCCAGGGAAAATGCGAATTTCCACCGCCCCTTCCCCTCGGGATTGCCCGCCCTCCCCGCCACATGCCCGCGGCCCGGCTCCCAGTCGGCCTGCGCCGCTCCGAGTGAGCAGGCCCACACGTGGCCTGAGCGGGCTGTCCAGCCCCAAATGGGCCCTGCGGGCTCTCCGGCAGCGGGAGCAGGGGTGAGCCAGGAGTCAGCAAGGGGCCCTTCTCCGCCCTCCAGCCTCAGCTGGGCCTCCAGGAATCGCGCAGCGAGACTGACAGCAGGAGGCCAGGGGGCCGCACGGGCATCTCCCTCCAGCAGGGGCCACAGACTCGTGCGTCTGGAACCTGGAGGTGCACGGCAGCCCCGCGCCCCAGAGAGGTGCCAAGTGGGGAACGAGGTGCAGGAAGAGTAGCAGCTGCCTTGGAGCACGGAGCTGAGGGGCAGAGGCCCAGAGCCATGTCCAGCGGGCGCGACGGCCAGTGGAGGCCCCTCAGAAGCACGTGGCGGTGGAGCCGGGGCGGGGCCCGAGGGCCTGCTGCCCCTTGAAACACACGGTCCTCGCTCGTCTCCCTCACCCAGAGCTATTGGCCACCTTCGCACTGGATAGCAGGCCCTGTGACCCACACTGGGCGCTCCAGGCCCTGCCTCCCTCCCGGAGACATGAAAATAACACCCAGTCAGGCTGGTGGAAAGGAGGCCGGGTTTTGCAACACAATGTGCAGTAAAAATATCTCCCGTTTAAAAGAGAGAGAGAAATTTAAAGACTCGAGATCAGTAACATGTAATTATCATCTGGCTTGGGCAGAGTTCTAATAGTTTCCAGAAAAACACAAGCCACAAAGAAGGGGTGCGCTCTCCAGGATGAAAGACTTGGCTCCACCCGTAGGGCACCATCTTGGCACTGCTGGGCACCGGCGGCCTGTCGGGGTCCCAGAGAGAGGGAGGGGGCGCGCACCCTGCTCCCTGCCTCCCCTCTTCTGCCTCCCCCACGGGAGAGGAGGCGCTGAGAGAGCAGAAACCGCCTTTGAACTCGGCCTCACCGAGGTTCAGCCTTGGGCCTGCTGAGCGAGGGGCAGGGCCAGAGGCAGACCCCTTGCTCCTGACTTGGGGGGCCGACAGAGCCTCAAAGACAGCTAGGTTCCCCCCGTATCTGCCGCCCCCCCTTCTAGCAGTGCCTGGTGGTCCAGAACTCAGACCCTCTCTCCCAGACTCCTTGCACTATGAAGCATCCACAGCCGCTGCAGCACGAGTTCGATGCCCGGCCAGGGATCCCACGTGGCGCAGCAGACCTCTCCTGCCTCCCCGCTGCTCCCCTTTGCAGTGTGTTTCGGTCGATCTGCCTGTTCTGCTCCCCGCTCTCTGTGGTGAATCCTCTCACCTCCGTGGACTCTGGCCTGTACCCCAGCTTGTGTGCATAAATAAATAAATATTTTAAAAAAAGATGGGCCCTCCCTAGTGGCACGGTGGGTTAAACAGCGCACTATGAAGCAAACTGCAGCCACTGCAGCACGAGTTCAATCCCTGCCGCTGGCCAGGGAGGGGACCCACAGGGCGTAGCAGACCTCTCCTGCCTCCCCGCTGCTCCCCTCAGCAGTGTGTTTCTGCTCCCCGCTCTGTCTCTGGTGAATCCTCTCACCTCTCTGGACTCTGGCCTGTACCCCAGCTCTAAATGTATAAATAAATAAATCTAAAAAAAAAGTCTAAAAAAAAGTAAGATGGAAGGGGCCTGGGTCGAAGACCAGGTTGCCACAGCAGCCTGGGGAGCTGGGAGGCCACCAGACCGTGCTGGAAAGAGAAAGAAGTGCCTCTCTCATGCAGAGCCCTGGTATTGGCTTAAAGACGATATTTACATCCTAAAATTCTTGAGGATCTCTTAAAATGAGAAGCGAAATATGGAACAGTCCAGATGTGCTGAGAGGCTCATCGCAGGTCCAGGTGCCCATGAATTCCAGACACGCTATGTAATGCTGTGGAAGGTGCCCCACCCACGCACAATCGCTTCTTTTCCCTTTTCTCCTGCTCCTCGCCCCGGTGCTAAGTTCTACTGTTGAGATGCATCACGTCACATTCTCTAACTTGTGCAAAATCTTGTAAACAGCAGCTAAGTGCCAGATAGACTTGCTTTTTGTTATTTATATTTTTAAGATTTATTTATTTATGCACACAGGAGCTGGGGTGCAGGCCAGAGGCGCGGGAGGTGAGAGGATTCACCAGACAGAGCGGGGAGCAGAACAGGCAGATGGACTGAAGCACACTGCAGAGGGGGCAGCGGGAGGCAGGAGAGTCTGCTGCGCCCTGGGGGTACCTCCCTGGCCGGGCTGAGACCCAGCGCCCAGGCCACCAGGGAGGCCGCTTTTGCCATTATTAACTGCACTTTCCCATCAAAGCCGCCTATGCTCAGCCTTGGCCACACTGCCGGGAGACCCCGCAGCAGCTCAGACCTGCCCCGGGCGGCTGCAGCGGGGTCCTCCCCAGGGCATGGCCCCAGCACAGGCCAGGCTGCAGGCTCCCCCTTCCCCAAAGCGGCCCCTGGTGCCTTCACCTGGGGAGAGCCCAGGAACACGAGGGGCTGGAGGGGGCCGTCCAGACGTGATGGGGGAAGACACCACCGGCCGTCACTGGGATGAGCGAGGAGATCCCCTGGCTACCAGCATAAGTGGCAGGATGTAGCGAGAGCAGAAGGTCCCGCTGGGGTCACAGGCTGGGGAAGCCGCTGGGCCCTGACCAGCACCCCTTCTCCTCGCACAGACTGACTTGCCATGGCCCCCACGGGGCGCCGTGGGCTAAGAGGGCGCTTCAAGCATATTTCAAGTACATGACAGATTTTCGCGCGTGCAACTCCAGAAAACAGGGCTTCACTGGGCGGCAACCAGTGCGTCGGGCAGCTAAAGGCAGAAAAAACAATGAGGAAAGGAGGCGAGGCCGAGGCAGCTGCGACCCCAGCGGGCCCAGACCCAGAGCCTGCTCCTTGGAAGCACCCCCCAGACCGTCTTCCTCCTGCAAGTCCGACAGACGCCGCCGCCCCCGCTGACCATCCCCACGGCTCTCGCGTGGACACGCACCAGCCCCAGCGGCAGTAACGCAAGTGCCCAGAGCTGCACCAGGGCTGCCCGCCCTGCCCTGGAGCACGAGGCTCTTTCTAAGGCAAAGCTGACCTTGGGGTCGGAGTCGAGACCCTCAACCTGGCCGGCCAGCCAGCATGTGGTCAGGGCCTGGCCTAGAAGGCCGGCCGCAGGGAGGGAAGGAGCTGGGGCCTGAGTAGAGGTGGCCAGGAAGGCAGGCAGGAGGGGAGGGGAGGGGGTCCCGACCCCCCCCCCCCCCACCTGCCCTGGGCCCAGCCAGGTTGGTGCGGGCACGCCACCTGGTGGCCAGTCCCGGCATGGCACTGTCCAGCCCCAGCCCCAGCATCCACCTCTTTGGCGGAATGTCATCCGCCACATGAGGGAAGCACAGCTGTGGTTTCCATTAGGGGCTGTGGGCCGAGCCTCCCACTCCAGCCAGATAAAATCGCGCCCCACCCAGAAGCTGACCTCACGGCTCTGGGTGACGCTGGCCGGGTCTTCCTTGTGTACCTGAAGAAGACCCGCGGGGGCCGCCCTGGCTAGGAAGCCCCTTCCTCCGTGGCAGTGCCGCGAGCAGGGGCGCCCCGAAGCAGCACATCTTGCGCCCTCTGTCCGGGCCTCTGCAGGCGGGACCCACAGTCATGGACTCCTGGGGCTGAGTTGGGCCCCCCGCCCCGCCCCCCCCAGCTGCCTCAAGCAGAACCCTCCACCCTCGGCAGCCTCAGCCCCTCCGCTGCCTGGGAACAGCGGTCTGAGCTGTGGGGGTCCTGGGCCTGGAGAACATATGAAGGGGGCATGCGAGTGTGGGGGGCCAGGCGGCGGGGCCAGGGCAGAGGCCTAGGCCGTTCACCTGGGCCCATCACCACCTCCTGGGTGGCTGCGGGCATGAGCCCGTCCTGCAGGTAAGGAAACCGGGGCGCAGGAGGTTACATGCTGCAGCTGTGACCTCAGCCGGTGCATGCCGGGCTGGGCTCAAAGCCAAGCACCTCAGTGCTGGGGCGATTGCCCGAGAGCCTCAGTTTCCCCTCCGAGAAGAGGCCAGCAGGGGCGGGGCTCGTGAGGGAGGACACACACAGGGGTGCCCACCGCACAGCCGAGCAGACACTGCTCGAGCCGCAGGCACCCCACCTCTGGGCTGTGCCTGGGGTGGGGGCGGGGCACCCAGAAGTTCAGGGAGCCCTCACCCCGCTCGCGGTGAACCCTCAGTGAGGACTGCCCCTCCCTGCTGTCAGTTCTGCTTTTGGTTTCGTTTCTTCCCGACTGACACACCGCAGCTTTGTTTCTTTTTCTCCAGACGGTGACGGCAACCAGGCCCGTTTGCGGCTGCAGGTCGCGGCCGCTCGCACAGCTGCCCGTCCCTGCAAAGCTGCCGGAAGCATCGCCCGTGCCGCCGGCTCAGCCAGGGGGGCCCACTGAGCCCCAGCTCCGGCAGCTGCTGCAGCATGGCCCACGCCCCGGACCCGGACGAAGCAGGTATTTCTTCCTCCCGAGAGCCAGTGGGACCCCGGAGGGACCTGCGTCCCTGGCCCAGCTAGCGGCAGGACCCGAGACGAGGGGCGGGCCTCACACCCTCAGCCCCCGCCCGGCACCTGGCAACGGAGCCCGCGGTCCTCCCGCTCCATCCTGAGGTCCAGCTCCGGCCGACAAAGGCTGACCCCACGTGCTCCCCCTGAGGACAGCCGTGGAGGCCCAGGGCGCCCGCCTGCTGGGGATGCGTCCCTGGGGTGCCCACTGTGGATGACTTGGGGTTCAGACCTGGTATGGGTGCTATTGGCTCGCCATGGTCTTTGAAGTGGCTGCTCCTGCCCCCCACACGCAGATGGAGAAACTGAGGCGCAGAGCAGTCGCACGGCTGGTGGAGGCAGAGCTGGGACGCCCTGCAGGACACAGAGGCCCACAGACTTGGGCGCTGGGGTGGGGCTCCCGGGCCAGCCCAGGGACCTGCTGTCACCCCCTTTCCTGGCAGACACCTGCCAGTGTCCTCCTCCTGCGGGCGCCTGCCCGCTCCGACCCACTTCCTCCGCGGTCAGGGGATGGAGAACGAGGCTCGCAGGCCCGTTGGGGTGGGGCCCTCTTTCCAGGAATGCAGCTCCTCCGGCCGGGCATTCAGCTGCCGGGGTGCTGCTTGGTGGGGAGGGTGAGCACCCCGAGAAGCCCTGCCTTGCGCCTGGCCCAAGCCGCAGAGCACAGGAAAAGGCCCTCCCCTGCGCCCTCAGCGGCTGTCTCCGGGGTGCTCTCGGCAGCTAGCTTGGGCTTGTGGGGGCCTGCCCCCAGGTTGGGGGACCAGAGGCCGTTCAGAGAAATCCCTGTGAGCCTGGTGGTTGACCCGAGCCAGGGACGTCCCCAGCTGCCCAGCCAAGCCAGGGCGCAGGCCCCACCCAGGAGGCGCACCCCTCGCGGCCACGCGAGTCGCCGCCGTTGCCTCGGCACCACAGTGCAGGCCCCACAAACAGCGCCCACCCGCCAGGGCGCACGGCCACTTCCTAGAGGACGCGCAGGCATTGAGTGGACACTGGGCCGATGGGGGCAGGCGTCCCCCACACAGGGAACAGGCCCTGCAAAGGCCCAGGGCGAGTGGGGCCGGGGTGCAGACGTGGCAGGGGGAAGCTGGGCACACCTGGTTCTTCTGGCAGGTGGAGGGGCACCAAGGAGGCAGCTGTGCTCCACTGGGCGCGGGCTGAGGCGGGGGCCACGGGCCGGGAGAGGAGGAGCGGGTTTGCCAGGGCCGGGAGGGTGTGGCCGGCTCCGGGAACGGGCCGCAGGAGCAGACGGCCCTGAGCTCGGGCTGAGAGGAGGAGCGAGCACAGGCAGGGCCCGGGGCTGGGTGGGGTGCGGGCAGGAGGGGGCGGGGGGGCATGCCCAGGCCCCACCGGAACACTGCCTCGGCCCACTGCCCCCAGCCTCATGCCCCTCAGCGCCACCCCTCCTCCCGCTGCCACCCGCACCCCGTCTGAGTGCTCCCACCGGCCCTTGGCACTCTGAGCCGGCAGGCTCAGGAAGGCGCCTCCTCCCCTGGCCTCCAGGCTGGCCGGCCAAGGTCATGTCTGACCAGCCCCCGGGCCCCTCCCTAAACGGAGGTGCTGGTGGTGGGTGCCGGACCCTCTCACGGGGGCCTCCCCTGCCCGGTCTCCACCCCAGGCGGGCCAGAGAGGGACTGCGCTCTCTGCGCCCCCTTCCTGGACCTGGAGCAGAAGGTCCTGCAGGCACTGCGGGAGAGCGGCGCCCCGGTGAAGGCTGCCCAGCTGGCCAGGAGCTGCCAGGTGCCCAAGAAGAGGCTCAACCAAGTCCTCTACAGAATGAAAGACTCGAAAGTCACCCTGCTCGGCTCGGCCACGTGGTGCTTGGCCGCGGACGGGCCCGGAGGCCCCGGCCCCTCGGCACAGACCCAGCCCAGCCCAGGTAACCTGCACGGGGGCGGAAGCCCGGCTGGGCAGTGCCTCCACCTCTCTCGGGGAGGGAGAGAGCACCACGGCCCAGGCCACCGGCCGACCACGGGCGCAAGGGTGCTCCAGCCTGTGGGTGCTGGACGGTGGTGACAGCTGGGGGGGCCCAAGAAGCCTGGGCCGGCTGGACCTGCGGGTCTCTGAGTCTGGTGCCCGCAGGCCGAGTCGCTGGCCACGCCCCGCCCCGGCAAGGGCTGCGGGCTGCGGGCTGGACGTGTCATCTGTCCCCTCTCTGCAGGAAAGAAAGTCGAGCCCCAAGAGGCTGATTCAGCCGCGCAGCCTCACGGCGCAGAAGCTTCGGGGCAGGGTGTGAAGCCAGGTTGGTGCACTGGGGCTGCCATGGCGGGGGCGGGAGGTCCCCTCTCCTCTCTGTTCTTCCACCCCCACCCCTCTTTCTTTCTCCAGCTGAGAGGCCCCAACAAAACGCTCTGGCGATTCCGGGGACTCCCTGCCATCAGCTCACGGAAATACGTGAGCACCCGGGGCCCCTTCCCTGGGTGGGGGGGGTCGTGCCTATCTCCTCTGGCCCCCAAACTCCCTTGGCTGCCTGAGATGCTTAAGTGTCCAGGGCTGCCCCTCAGAATCTCCCGCGGAGCGTCCAGACCGCTAGGCCCTCCTGGCGGAAGGAAGCGGCGCTGGCAAATCAGTGCCGTGGCCTGCACGTGCCGGGCCCAGTGTCCTCCCCTGTGTGCCCCTGGCCCTAGCATAGCCAGCGGACATCCTGTGAGCCCCACTTCACAGGTGGGCCCTGGGACGGAGGGGCTGACTGCCCCAGCTTGCATGGCTCGTCAGTGGGAGGGCAGGTTCAAAGCTGGGGTATCCTCTGAAACCACCTGCCATCCTGCTCCCCAGAAAAAAAGATCTACGGGTTCCTAGATGCGAGGGGATCCCACAGGGCCCTGCACATCGCCCAGGCCCTGGGAATGAAGACAGCCAAAGACGTCAACCGGGATCTATACGCTCTGAAGTCACTACACGTTCTGGACTTGGATTCGAATTCAAAAATGTGGGGGATTTATCGACCAGGTAGGCTTCACCTGCAGGTACGCTTTGCCTGTCCGCCTTGCTAGGCCCTTGCAGAAGCTGGCAGGAGTCTGGCGGGCAGCTTGTTGCAAGGCGGTGCTAGCAGGGAGGTCGGTGCTGCTGGGAGTAACCAGGGAGGGCTCCCTGGAGGCCTGGCTTGCTACTGTGGTTGCACAAGGCACTGGGCTGGGAGAGAGGTGGCCCAGGCCTAACTCGTGAGTCCCGGGGTGCAGGGCTCAGCCAGAATTTGCTAGCATTTCCTGGAAGCACTTGCCCAACTGGGAAGTTGTTCTTTTTTTTCTTTTCATGTTCTTGATTTATTCATTTGTTTCTTTTATCACATTATATAATATATTATTACATTATATATAATAATATATTATTAATGATATTATTATTATATTTTATATTGAGGTAGCACTGATTTACGACACTATACATTCAGGGGTGTACACTCACACCCCTCTAAGTGTATGTGGCCACACCATACCCACCACTGAAGCACCCACGACAGTCCATCAGACCCCCTTCCCGCTTTGCTCCACACCCCCCTTGCTCCCGAGAGCCTCAATTCTGCAGTGAGAGTTGTAGGGCTTGTGTTGGTTTGGTTTTGTCGGTTCCATTGTCTAATTTCTTATAGTCCGCATCAAGTGAAATCACCTGGTGTCTGTCTTTTTCCTCTGCTTATTTCACTCAGCATCATTCTTTCGTTCCACAGGTTTCATCTTTTTTATGGCTGAGTAGTATTCCACCAGGCATATGTGCCACACACACACATACCCACTATGTACACATCGCTCTCATCCACTCATCTGTCCTTGGGCACTCAGGTTGTTTCCGGAACATGTCCATGGCAAGCAACGCTGCGGTGGACGCGGGGGTGCAGACAGCCCTTCACGTCAGTGTCTTTGCATTCTTTGGGGGAAAACTAGGCACAGGATTGCTGGATTCTGTGTGGTAGATACTATCGTAAAGCTGCTGGAAGAGAAGGCCAGGCTGGGCTCACAGGCATGGGGGCCGGGGCCACTCGCCCATGGGGTGCAGCAGGGGCTGGAGCTGGGGTGCTTCAGGGTCCACTGACGTGTTCGCATCTCCTTTAAAATGAATATCGTCACCCTGGCGGTACCAGTGAGGACTGCAGTCTAGCTTGTATTCGTCTCTATCTCAACACAAGCAGAAAATGAAATGTTAAGTTTTTTTTTTTAAAGATTTATTTATTTTTGCACACAAGAGCTGGGGTGCAGGCCAGAGTCACGGGGAGGGGGGGTGAGAGGATCCACCAGAGACAGAGCGGGTTGCAGAACAGGCAGATAGACTGAAAAACACTGCTGAGGGGAGCAGCAAGGAGGCAGGAGAGGTCTGCTGTGCCCTGTGGGTCCCTCCCTGGCCGGGGATCAGACTCACGCTGCTGCGGATGCTTCACAGGGCGGCGCTCAACCCGCTGCGCCCCCAGGGAGGCGCGAACTTCGAGTGTTTGTAATAGAGAAAGGGGCCCATGCACACACAAGAGCCCCAGACCCAGGACAGCGGGGTGCAGGCAGAGGGGCCCTGCTCACGGGGGCCATGGGGTCTCAGCACCCCGGGGAGGATCCCACATAACAGCAGCCGTGTCAGCCCACAAGGGACAAAGCCAGGTTGTTCAAGTGCCACGTGAGGCCAACAGAACGCATTTGCTCGTGAATGATGGTTTGAAAACTGGAAAAATTTAAAAATTCTTGTCTGGTGACCAGAAGCAACCCAGGGACGGCCACTGCTGTGGGGAGAGGGGACCCTGGCTGGTGGTCGGGCTGTGGGTGCCTCGGAGGGAGGAGAACCCCCCTGGTGTCACAGGACACACAGGTGGGGTGACCTGCTGTGGTGATAGCCACGTGAGGGGGCATTTGCCAAAGGTCCAGTTCCTGGGGCTCACATGGCTCCACTGAGGCAGCACCCATGGGTGGGCGCCCCAGGATCTGTCTCAGTGAGCTCCCAGGAGGTTCTGATGCTCCCAATGGGTATTTGTGACCTCCGAGCCCTAGAGATAGGGGTTCAGAGGGACCAGAAGGATGTTATTTTGCAGAACAACCTGGAGGGACAAATCAGACTACCACAATTATTGTCCAGAAAAACCCAATCAACATGATCAGCCAGAACGCACCAGAAAGTGAAATTTACATTCAGAGCTGTGCAGACCTTCAGATCGGACACGGGAACCTCATCGTGAAGCAGAAGCCCGCTGTGGGGAGTGGTGAGTCCTTGGGAGATCCTAAAGAAAGGGCCTCGAGGGGCATCTGTCTGCTCCCCCTGGGTGGGGTGAGGGGTGGACATTCAGCCCTGAGGAGAAAGGGCAGCTTTCAGGTTTCCAAGGTCCTCCTGATGACCTTCCTGAAAAGGACGAAGTCTTTCTCAGCGCCTGGATCAAGCCTCTCCTGATTCCCTCCATTCTGATACCTTTACCTTATTTTACCTCACATCTTCCCTGAGGCACAACTCAATTTTCTCTCCCTCTACAGAAAGCCTCAAGGTCTTTTGTTTGTTTAATATTTGTCTGCTCTGAGACACGATTTCCCCAGGTTCTAACAGCACAGAACCAGGGTGCACCTTCCGACCTTGTTCAAGGAGACTTGGTCTTGTGCCCCACGCTGGGCACTGTGGTGGGGGGGCCGGGGCACCCACAGTCCAACCACAGGACACCTGGTATCACCCCCCAAGTGGGGACCCTCTCTGTGACCTCCTGGGAGCACTTGTTCTTGGCCTCGGTTTCCCCCATGTGAAAAGAGGGGCTTTGCTCTAGACGTTGGGTCAGTCGCCTCAACTTCAGCACTCTGGGGCCAGCCTCTCGGCCTTCGGCCCTGTCGCTGCCTCACCTTTCGTGCTACTCAAACCAAGAACCAAGAGCAGACTTCATAGCGTCACCTTCGCCGAGGACGCCAAGGCCACCATGAAGACCAACGCCCAGAAAATGACACGTCGGCGAGGCCCCGGTGCCTGCAGGCGGGCGAGGCTGGGGGGCCTTCAGGACGCGCTGACCCCACCGGCCTCCAGAGGCGGGGAGCAGAGGCCGGGCTACTCCTGGGCTCTCCAGTGGGCAGAGCCCCATGCTGACCCTCTGCGGGCACCTGCCGCCCGCCCGGAGCCCGGTGGCTGTCCCCAGGACCCGGGTGTCCAGGAGAACCCGGAGCCCAGGCTCGTGCTAGCAGGTCGCGGTCAGAGCTGTGCTGCTGTGTCGCCCGCCAGGTGCCGTGGCTCCCCTCCAGCTCCCCACACCTCCGAACCCCCCCGCTGGAATCTGGGGACCCCAGGACATCCGCGTGGAGAAGTCCGAGCTCAAGCAGGTGCAGCTGGGACACGCCAACCAGATGAGCGTCCACAGCGCAGGGCCGGAGGGCCCCGCCCACGCCCCCCCGGGCAGCCCCCCAGGTACCGTGGTCCCGTGGCCACCCCACCCGCCCCAGCCCCCTTGGCCACCGCTGGATGAAACCTGAACCAGGCTTTTTGGGGGCAGAGGCATGATGGGAAATTCCCTCTGTCCCGCCTGGAGGCTAAGCCGCAGAGCTGGGCAGGGACACTTCAGAGTGTCCCCACCTCCGTGCCCCCAGGCCGCACTTTCCTCATCTGAGTAATGGGCGTGGAGCAGCCTGGCCGGCTGCAGCAGGCACAGAGATGGCCCGAAGGGAGGGCACAGCCCAGCAGCTCTGTCCCACCGAGCTCGGCCCGATGGAGACTGCAGGGCCCGGCTGTGTCCTCCCCAGCGCGTCACCCACAGATGGCAGAGGTGGGGAGGTGGGGAGGAAGGCAAGAGTGCGGCCCAGGGGGCGAGGGAGGTTGGGGCGCCAGAGGTAGCTTCCGGAGAGGGGCGGTCAGGGTGCTGGGGAGCTCCTCGGGGTGTAGGGGCCAGGGTGACTTAAGGGGGCCAAAGGGGTGGGAGGAGGGAGCCCAAGCAAGGAGGACGCTGCCCCAGCAGGGGGGAGGGCGGGAAGGCAGGAGCAGCCTGCAAGGCAGGGCCTGAGGCGGCGTGAGGAAGGGGCGGCAGCAGGACAGAGAGGTGGAGTCTGGGACGCCTGCAGCAGGCATCTGCAGGGCTGAGCTGCGCTGGGACCTGGTGGCAGCCCCAGGGGGCGGGGTGCAGAGGGCATCCCCGGCCCAGGCAGGGGAGCAGTCTCCACTGTGGACAGAGCGCCGCGGGGCCCCCTCTCTCGCCCAGAGCCCCAGCGGCTAATCCCAGGACCCGGGTGTCCCAGGACCTGCAGTTGGGGGGCTGGAGAGCCTTGGGGCCATGGGCCCGGGGCTCTGGGGCCTGGGGCCGCTCACCGGCTCACACCCCCTCCCGTCTCGGTCTTCGGCTGCAGGCTCCGCCACCCCTGCCGCCCCAAGAGCTGCTTTCAAGATCCAAACGTTCCAGCCGGGACCTCAGGCGGAGGGGGTCGCAGCGCAGCGAATCCACATCAGCTCCTGTTCCCTCGAGAGCGTCTCCATCGGCAACAGCAACAGAATGACCGTCAGCCCAGCGCCAGCGGCCCCGGGGGGCGCCGCAGAGCCCTGGGACGAAGAGAGGGGCGCGGGGGAGCTGGGAGAGGACTTCGGTGAGCGGGCACCCTGGGGTCAGGTGTTCTCTCTCTCATCCGTCGTCACCCAAGGACCCCTCCTGAGTCTGAGCGCAGCAGGCCATCTTGGGGGAGAGCAGGGGCCGAGGCTTTCTGGCCTGGTGACCTATGGTCACTGAGCTCTTGGCGCCTCAGCTTCCCCCTCTGTAAATGAAGACAATGTCAAAGCGCCGTGGCCCCCACCGCTCTGGGAGGCTCAGGTGAGCCCCAGTGCTCATGCATCCAGAGGTGGAGTGTCCAGAGGTGGAGTGTCCAGAGGTGGAGTGTCCAGAGGTGGAGTATCACTCTCGGTGTTTGAGGCCCTGAGAGAGACTCTGGGGTGCTTGGGCTTCGCCCCCACGGTCTGGACAAGGGGGCAAGAGCCGGGTTCCAGCTCTGCAGAGGTGAGACCGCCCTGCCACGGGAGGCACGTAGGCTTGAGCAGGGTGAGGGGTCGGAGGGGGCCCAAGTGGCCAGCGTGGGCAGCAGGGAGCGGGCTGGTGAGCAAGGGCAGAGGCCGGAGCTGGACCCGGGCGGCGGGCATGGGGAGGGGCGTCGCGGGGCCTGAGTGCCCTCTGGAGGCCGTGGGGAGCCACAGCAGCTCTGACAGCACAGGCAAGACAGCTGCTCCTTCCGCGTGGACTTGGGCTTGGAAGGAGAATTTCCACTCTTGGGCTTTCTGGGAGGGGCGGGAGCGCATCAGCCCTCACGATGGGCAGAAAACCCAGACTCACCTGCGGACGTCCAGGACATGCTGGCCAGGGAGCCTCGGGGCCCTGAGCGTGGGCGGGCAGCCAGCAGGGGGCAAGGCGCTCAGCCCCACACCTTCCTGTCCCCTGCGCGTCCGCTCGCCTGTGTCAGCGGACAGGCCCGTGACCCAGCCTGGGCCCAGGAAGCACAGGGGGCAGGCTGCCGGTTGGAGACAGTGACGCAGCGTGCAAGCAGGAGACACCGGCCACCCCAGCTCTCCTGGGAACCTTCCGGCCTATGCACCCCCCCAGCCTCACGACCCCTTAGTCACCAGGCCCACTGCTCCACCCAAGAAATAACGTCGTGGCCATTTAAGTCTCGTCCGTCTTTCAAACGTTAGGAAAAAGTAGTTCATTCATCACACACTCAGCCCCTCCCTCGTCACCTGCCCCCCACCTGGAGATACAGCATCACACACTCACCTGGAGATACAGCTGTGAGCAAAACAGACAAACGCCCGCTCCTGGAGACCAGAGTCCGAATGGAGACAACTCACAGCTCAGGCAAACCTTTCACAGACAGTGCTGAAGAAACCACGAAAGCTGGGGGTGGCGGTGATGAGGTGGGGTTGCCCGGCCAGGCAGTCAGAGAAGGTTCTGGAAGTAGGTGAGGCCAGGCGAGAAAGAAGGAGCCTGCCAGGCCGAGATCTGGGGTTGGCACTGTGAATGGCGGGAGAAGCGTGTGCAAAGGCCCTGGGGTACAACAAGACAACAGCTCAGTCATGTGCAAGAGCCTGGGGAGCAGCGGGGGTGGGCCCTGTGAGCAAGAGGGGGCCCCTCGGGGCAGGAAGCACAGAGAAGGGTCTAGAGCTCCCTGCAGCGAGCTCAGAGCGCCCCGTGGGGGGTGTGCAGGGGCAATGTGAGGCGGTGTACGACTGAAGTCCCACTGGGGACAGTTTGGGGACAGTGACCGGGGTCTCGGGGAGGCAGGGGGCTGCTGGAATGGTCCAGGAAGGACGAGACTGGGCCTCAGAGATAAAGGCATGTGGACAGTGCCTCTGGCCACTCGGGGGCGTGCAGGCCACGTGATGCAGCGGCAGCACTTCCTTGTCCCAGGTCCTCCCCCGGAAGCCACGCCGCCCAGAGGCCCGTCTCCTTGTGACGAGGACCAGGCGGTCCCAGCCCAAGTGTCCATGTCTGCGGCCCTCCTGGGAGCCATGACTCTTGACAGCCAGGTGCTCGGAGCTGCAGAAGACAGCCACGGCGAGGACACAGTCCAGACGCGGGACGCCGCGGTGGGGCAAGCCCCTGGCACTGCGCCCTGTCCCCCATAAACGGCCTGTTGACCTCCCTGCTTCCTGACGTGTGGCCTGTGTGATGGTCTGGGCTGCGGCTGGCAGAGGCAGGGGCTGCTGGAGGCCAGGAGCAGCTGTGGGGACGCCACCTTGGGGATCCCCGGGTGCGGAAGAGAGGCAGGGAGGGGGGTTCAGGCCGTCAGCACCCCTCCCTATTCCTCCAGGGCCCGCCGTCCATCAGCTCCTCTCTTCAGACCCCAATTTCTCACGGGCCATCATGGCCACCTGATCTTTCTGGAACCTTCCTGCCTGGAGTTTTGATCCCTTGGGATTTTCAGCGGCAACTCGAGAACAACCCCCTCCCGTCCGGGCCCTGATGAAAAGCGTCGGCCAGACTGAGGCCAGGCCACCTCTGCCAGCCTGACCGCGGGGGATGCTCCTCACCTACCAGCTGTGGCACCTGGGCCGGGGCGTCCTGAGTCCCTTAGCAGGGGTGGGGTGCCGACTGGGGCAGGGGCCCCGGCCATGGGGAGGGGAGCTGGGAGGAAGATGGAGAAGGGTAAAGGAAGGTGGGGATCGGCAGGGCGGGGCCGCGGCTCTGTGTGCCCGCACGCACACAGGACTCACCCGCGCATCCTGACACGCAGGTAACAACCCACACGCCATGCGAAACGCCCCGCACTGCGCACACCGCACCCCTTGCACGCACACCCTGGGCTGCACCGCACCCCTTGCACGCACACACCACAGGACTCACCCGCGCATCCTGACACGCAGGTAACAACCCACACGCCATGCGAAACGCCCCGCACTGTGCACACCGCACCCCTTGCACGCAGACCCTGGGCTGCACCGGGGCTTCCGGTGTAAAAGCCTGCAGGACAGCTTCGCCTGGGCCCTCCTGGCGCTGACCAGGGCGCCCCTGGCCAGCGGGGTCACATGGTCTACCAGGGACCAACAGGGCTGTGGCGTGATCGTCGCCAGAAGCTGGAGGGTGGACCGCCCCATCACTCGGCGTGAGGCAAAGTACGGACCTCGGCACGTGTTCCCGTGCTGGCTGCGAACTTCCCGGGCTTGGGGCCCTGTCTTTTCATGCTGTGCCCCATAGATGCTGGGCAGGCCCCCGCCCTGGGCACCTCCTGTGTGCAGGCCTGGGCCACAGAGAGGGAGACAAGGCCCTCTCCAGCCAGCCGTCCACACCCTCGGGCAGCAGGGCAGGTGGCCCTGGCCGGAGCAGTGAGTCCTGAGGAGAGTGGGACGGGGCCTGGAGGCTTCCTGGAGGAGGTGGAAGCCCCAGAGCTCTTCTTCCACATGGCAGAGGAGGGGAAGGAGGTCGGGGCAGTGCAAGAGAGCGAGGCCAGGACCAGGTGTCCGTCCAGGCGCCTCGGTCCTCTGGTGTGCTGGGGAAGCTCAGCACAGAGAGTAGCACAGGGAGGTCGGCAGAGAGCAAAGCCGGGGCCAGATCACAGGTGCCTGCCGGTCTGCACCTGACACTGGGCTGTGACAAGCAGGGACCCCTGCACGTGTACCCCCAGGGACCTCGCTGGTCCTTGCAGCAAGGAAGCTGGATTTATATGGGGAGAGGCTGCAGGATGCAACAGCCCAGCAATGTCCGCAGGCCTGAAGCCCCCAAGTCAGTGCCCTCGGGGGGGGGGGGTCCCTTGAGCAGACGCATGCCAGGTAAAAGACTCGCCAGGTTTGGTTCATTGCTGCTGCCAGCGTCTTCCTCTGCGGTGAGCTGAAGATCAACCACTCGCCCCAAGGTTCTGCCGGAGGTCTGTGGTTAACCAGGCCTGGCCAGTGGGATCTAAACGCTGCTCAGAACTCAGCCCCAGCTCCAAGCTCCAGCCCCGGCCAGAACACTCATTTCCCAGCAGACTCCCCCCCTCCCCCCTGTATAATTAATTTGTCATAAACATGCTGACAAAGCACTGTCAGCAGTTAATGGGGGCTGGAGGTGAAGGTCAAAACCCCGCTCTTCAGGAAGGAAATTAACTAGCTACCATTAAAAGTGGAGAATGATTAAGTCCGACTGTGCCCCAGCCCGTGGCTCCCCGGCTCTCCCCGCCTGCCCTCCCTCCCCCAGGCTCTCTGCCTGCAGGAGCGCAGCCCCCACCCCAGATGAAGGCCGGAGCAGAGAGGACTTTACTCCGTGAGTTAGCAATGATTTTCCACGGCCTGCTCACGCATGCAAGCCCGTGTCCTCAGCCCGGCTGCTGACCCCGGCGCATGGCCCACCCAGGCAGGGCTCCGCACCAGGGCTCCTGCAGACAGTCACGATTACAGACTTGGGGCAAGGAAAAGGGTCAGGGCGAGCGGTAGTCCAGGAGCATGTTAGCTGCAAGTGCCCGACACCAGCCTCACCTAGGCTGAAAAGGAATCTGTTTCTCGTGCAGCTGGAAAAATCAGGGGCTATGGAGCTTCAAGGGGCTGGATCCAGGGGCTCAACTATTACTTTCAGACCTTTCTCTCCATCTCTGAGAGCCCGTCCACGTGGCTCACAGCCACCCAAGGCTATGACCTGCCAGCCAGCCAAATGCTGATTCTGATTGGTGGTGCGTGGGTCACATGCTCAGCCTCGAGCCAATCGGGGGACGAGGCATTCTGATTGGCTCATGTGGGGTCAACTGTGCCCCCCCCCCACGGTGGGAAGAGTCCTGGTCTCTGGGATGTACAGGGGTGTGGTGCTGCCCCCTGGCGGGCACTCCAGGAAGTGGGGTGCCTGCTTCCTCCGGCTCCTTAAGCACAGAAGGGCTTGCTTGGGCGAGGGAGAGCCAGCGCCCCGATGCTGAGGGTGTGCAGGAAGCTGAGGGTGTGCAGGCACGCGGGGGCTCTTGTAGACGCCCCGTTGTGCACCCCCTTTGCACAGCACCAGGACTTGCTCTCCTGGGTCCTTCGCAGAATGTTTTGGGGAGCAAAGGTGTCCGGTGGGTGTATGTGGCTTCCGGTCGGGAAGTGCCCAGGTGGGTCCGGTGGGGCGGTTTGTAGCGGGCGAACCTGTTCGCGGTAGTGTGGTCAGCCCGGGGCAGCCAGACCAGCCTTCAGTGAGATAGCCACGTGTGCGGGGTCGCCCAGCAGCAGGCCGGGCAGAAGCAGAGCGCCCGTGGAGTGGCCAGGCGCTGGAGGAAGGTCAGCCCGCAGAAGAGAGCACGGAAGCTGGGCAGGAAGAGCCCAAGGAGGTGAGGACATCACACCAGGAAGCCAGAATGGACCCCAGAGCTTCGGTCTCCCGAGCAAGGCACTCAACGTGGAGACCTGCGTTGGGCAGGAAGGCAAGAAAGTTGCTGTCACAGGAGGACAGGAAAGCTCTGACCAGAGGGCCTGGGGGGCTGCCGCAGCATGGCTGGGGACTTGGGCTTCTTGGGGTAACCACCAGGGAAGTACGTCCCTGAGGTCCAGTCCTCTGCCTTGTCTTCCTGCGGGCTGGATGGTGCCCCTGTTCTGTTCGGCCACTGCCCCCCACTGCCAGGACTCGCTGCTTATCAGAGCTCCCAGACAGCACAGCACTCTGAGCCAGGCCCCCAAATGTCTGCCAGCAAGGCCGTTAAGTTCTCAGATGGGCGTGCTGCAGCTATTGAACCTGAATGTCAAAAAGCCGTATCTTTTAAATGTCAGTATAAAGGGGTTTTGTTCTGTGTTGGCTCCCCAGAAAGGTCGTGCCAAACAGTATGCAGAGACCTGCTGTCCCCCTGCTTGTTCATCCTCCGTAGGCTCGGCTTTCTCAGGCTGGGGGCGTTCCAGCCACGGAAAACGAGGCTGCCCTCGTGGGGACAAAGCGGCTGCCGTGGTTCCGGCAGGACGAGACCCGCAGGCCACCAGAGCATCCTTTCCGAGCATCCTTTAACCCTCTTGAGCAGTGACACGAGGGCCAAGGGAGCGAAGTGCCGGGCTGAGAAGTGGAGTCCGTTGCGGGGGCGGGCGAGGGAGGGCTGGGCCTTCCAGAGCCCCAGCTACTTTCTGCAGCCCTGAGCCGCGGTAAGCCCGTCATCCAGGCTCTCACCCACCGTTCCCCTCGCTCTGGGGGATGAAGCCCGAATGCCACCGACCATGGCGGCCGGACCAGCACCGCGGCCCCTCGGAAGGCTTCTCCCGCAGCGGGGCTCTTCGCAATAAAGGATCCCCGCAAACAGACCGCAGCTTCTGGGCGACCCGCCCTGGGGAGCCTCAACAACGTCTTGCCCCGCAGCGGCAACCCGAGGCTCTGGGAGGCTCAGCAGCTCCCAGGGGCGGAGACGCATCAGAGCCAGGACCCCAGGGGGGGCTCTGCCACACTCTTCAGGGTCTCCGCAGGAGCTGCTTGCGCCTGCGCCCCGCCAGCTCGCTCCGTCTGGCCCCACCTGTGACCAGACCCCGCCCCCTCTCATCAGCCCGTTCCCTCCCGGACCCCCAGCTGGATCTTGGGCCTTCGCTGCTGTCAGAAGCAGCGCCCAGCCCTGGCGGGCCACAGACCAAGACAGGGCATCGGTGCAGGGAGAGGAATGCCCCACGTCTGGGCTGCCGGGCCCCCCACCAAGGCAGAATCCAGCACAAAGGCCGTGAGGTCACGCGGTAAATACAGGTCCTGGCCCATCTGTGAGGACTCCCCGCGGCTGCCCACTTAGTGGCTCTGAGCCCCCCGGCAGGAGGGCAGGAGGCTCCTAGTTTGAGGGGGGCGATGAGCTGGTACAGTGACAGCCACCAGGGACGTGTGGGAAGAAGCAGTGGGGGGGGTCACCTCTTCAGAGTGCCCCCAGGGGCCATGGTGTCCACCTCTGGACCCTCCTCCAGGGACAGGTGCGAGTCAGGGGCAGCCAGGGCCGGCGTGGGGGATGGGCGCTGCATCACGGATGGCCGAGGTCTGCGGCACAAGCACACTGTCCCGCCCTGGGCCTTCGGGCGCCTGCTGGGCCTTGCAGGGCCAGAGCCCCAGAGTGCGGAAGCCTGTGGTCGGGGCTGCGGGGCGAACCTTTCCTGGCTCCCCGCTGTCCACCTGCTCTGCTGGGCACCCCCTCCACTCCGTAGTTGGAGCAGCGGGCACCCGCCTTGTCCCCCGCCCTGCTGACCCCCCTCCCTCCAGGCCCATCAGAAGGCCCTTTTGATGCGGTCCGGCCGCTCTGACCGTCCAAGGCCACCTCCCAGCTCAGAGCCCCCGTATCTGCAAGGCGTGTTTCACCCCAGCCTCTGGGATCGGGGCGCCGGTGTGGCTGGCTCAGGTCCCCTTCGGCTTCCCCAGCCTGCAGCCCCCAGGAAAGAACCACCAGCCCCAAATGTCCGTGGTTGCAGAGCTGGGTGATGTTGTTGTGAAAATCATGGGGCTAAGAGGACGAGGGGGCCTGGCATCGTGGCCCGCGGGGTCCCCTGAGTGTAACCCTGAAGCCTCAGCTTCCTCCTGGGCCTACTTGGGGACACCGCCCCCAGGGGCTCGGCTCAAGGGCCACAGCCCCGGGAGCTTCTGCGAACGCCCCATTGGGACCACCCCCAGCACCCAGCCTCCGAGTATCTTGAAAGCTGCCACCCAGGGCACTGCTGGAACTCGGGGCCCGGCAGCCCACAGGCACACACTGGCCCGGCCAGCACCTTCCTGCTTCTGTGTCAAGAGTTTGCCTGAAAAGCGAAGCTGCAGCCAGCTGGTCCCAGCCCTTCAGTCGGCGGCGGCTCCTGGCCTCTCATAGCCTTGGGCCGAGCGCCCTCTGCTGGCTGCAGGCCGCCTGGACACACGCCGGCGCCTCCCTGTGCAGGCTGAGCGGTCCCTGCCTGAGAGCCCTCCTGGGCAGGGAGGGGCCCGTGCGCCCTTCCATAGTGGCCGGACACTCAACCCTCCAAGCCCTAGGCCTGTCCACACAGCCCGGTGTAAGCTCCTGCCCTGCCCTGCCCCAGGGTCCCCCGCTGCTGCTGAAGCCGAGAACCCCGTGTTCTGCCAGGACGGACTTCCTTCCTCAGGGGGACCTCGTCCTCCTTGCTCTGGGACCCTGGACGCCCCCCGGGAACCCAGGGGCCTCAGCCGCAGAGTCGGAACCCTGACTGCCATCCCCGGGGCCCTCCTTGCCCCACTCAGGCCCTCGTGGCGTCCACAAAGAGAGGCCTTCCTGGCCCTGCTCTGCCCCAGGCCAGGTGGCACAGGGTGAAATGGGGCGCTCCTCGCTCGTGGGTCCAGGACGGAAGCAGCAGCCGCGTGTGGGCATCTGCGTCTGTGCCGTGGGCTCCGTGCCCCGTCACCTGCCCCCCAGCCACCTGCCCCCCCGGCCACCTGTGCCCCCGGCCACCTGTGCCCCTCCAGCCACCAGCACCCCGGCCACCTGCACCCCTGGCCACCTGCCCCCCCAGCCACCTGTCCCCCCAGCCACCTGCGCCCCCGGCCACCTGCACCCCCAGTCACCTGCCTCCCAGCCACCTGTGCCCCCGGTCACATGTCCCCCCAGTCACCTGCTCCCCTCCGGTCACCTGCCCTCCCGGTCACCTGCCC
>JAGFMF010011769.1:2503880-2553116 GCA_019455555.1 Galemys pyrenaicus
CTGGCCGCCCCCCAGCCACAGCCACCCTGACGGCAGCACGGCCCCGGTGCCGCTGCCCCAGCCTGCGACCCGCCCCCCTCCCCCCCCCCCACTCACTGGCCCCCTCAGCAGGGGAGGGGAGTGGCCTGCAGCTCCGGGTCAGCCCCGGCCCCACGCCTGGTGACCCACAGGGACACAGCCCCGGCCACGCCCAGGCAGGACCCGGGGGCCGGCCCATGCCGGCCCTGCCAGGGAAGGCCACAGGCCATCGAAGCCCTCGCCCGCACGGTGCCCTCAGGGCCGAGGCTGGAGGGCGGAGCCCAAGCCCGGGCAGGCCCCACCAGCCCCCACACGTTGGCCGAGACTCCAGCTGCTGTCGTGCGGGGAGTGCCGAGCACCCCAGGCTCGGCCTCCCGGCCCTGGGAGCCCAGTGCCCCCCGGGCCGCCGACCCCCATCCCCACAAATGCTCGTGTCAAGCGAGACCCCCCTGCACCCAGTGGGGCCCAGGCCTGGGGGTCGCAGCCTCTCCCAGGGGAGCAGGACCCGAACCGAGACCCCTGCCACTCTGACTGGCCCCCCAAGGCAGGGACACTCCAGGCGCACAGCACCCGGATTCTGCCCCCCAGCCCACAGGCGCGGGGCCCCGCGTGGGCGCCGTGCTCTAGGGGTTAAACTAGATTCATGGCGCAAAGGGAGAAGCTCGCTGGCTGCGGGGTCCAGGGGGTCGGTCTCTGGAGGCTTCGGTCTCCGCTGTATCCGCAGGCACGTGTGCCCACCGGGACCACAGGCCCCCGGCCTGGACGCTGAAGGCCAGGCGCCCCCGCCCCGGACCGGCCCTGCCCGTGCCGCGGCAGCTCTGCCCACCAGGTGGCGCCCGGAGCCGTTTTACAGCAGCGCAGTCCCTGGGCAGCAGGCCGCGGTGAGGCGGCCGGCGGGCACTGGCGCTCAGGGGTCGGCTTCGTGGGCTGTCGGGCTCACAGCTTGGCCGACGTGAGTGTCTCAGCTGGCTTCTAAGACAGCGGCTGCAGCCGTCCCGCCCGCCCGGACGGGGGCTCCCTTGTTGTCCTCCAGCCCCGTCCCAGATGGCCCGGTCCTCTGGCCCCATTGTGACCCCGGGGGCCGCCACTGGCTCAGATTTCCCAGTGCGGCCACAGTGGGGGTCTCAGGAAAAGTGGAGCACCCTGAGAACCCCACCCCACCCCGCATCTGGGGTGTGGGAAGAGCAGCTCAGTCCAGCCACTCTCCCCACGACCCTCCGTGGCTCCCCATCCCCGCAGTAAGTGGTTCGGTAACTTCTTGAACTCAGCCTGGGGCCATCGGCCTCTGGCCTCCGCCCACCACCCTGCGCCCTGCCCCGCCCACTGTCCTGCCTGCCGGATGCGCCCGCTGTGTCCAGTCCCAGACGCGCCGGCCTCCCCCTCCCCGGGGCCCTGTGCGACGCTGCCCCTCACTGGCGGCCCTTCCCACTTCCGCCTACAGCCAGGCTCAGCCCCAGGTCCCCTGAAGGCTGCGCCCCCACGGAGGTGCCATCTTGGGCCCGGCACGAGGCCTCAGCGCGGACAGCCCCCACTGGAGTGCTGGTGTGGGCCCAGGGGAGGGGGCTGTGGTGTCCCCAGCTGCCTGCCCCAGCCCCTGCTGAAGGGACACGTCCCAGTGAGCCCCCCAAGCCCCCGCGGGCCTCAGCCGGGCCAGGTACCCCGGGCTCTGTGCCTCCCCAGATTCTCCTGCCCCCCCACAGACGCTGGGTTGGGGCCCTCAAAGGGGATGCGTCCCTGGCCATCTGTCCTGCCTCAGGCCCGGCCGCTGTGCCCCCTGCCTCAGGGCCCGCAAGGGGCGTCCGTGCCCCACAGTGGGAGCCGTCCGGGTGTGGCTGGCGCGCGGCTGAGGGAGCACTTCCTTGCTGATGTCGTCACGCCCTTGCCACACTCTCACTTGCACGTCTGCAGCCCTGAGGCCACCCGCCAGGCCCAGCAAGTGCAGAGGAGGCCCCGGCCCTGCAGACCCCTGGCCCCATCCCGCCCGCCTTGGCCTGGGAGAGGAGGGTGACCCCGCCGCAGCTCACCCTCCCCACCGGCCCGCCCTCCTCCTCCCACAGACACAGCCTCCCTCCAGCGTCATCAGGGCCGGCCTGTGGCCTAGGAGTTACCCAGGCAGAGTCCGAGCCACGGGGAACGACTAACGGTGTGGACACCAGCTGCCGCCCTCGCCGGAAGCGTCCACGCACTCGGGACGCTGGTTTGGGCCAGCTGGGAGCTGCCCACCCCGCCAAGGTCTGACTCCCCGGCTCGGACTTCGGTAAAGGACAACGAGGCCCTGTCCAGCGGGGGGGTGAGCAGAGGGGACTGCGGGTGGACCCGGCCTCCCTCCCTCCTGCCAAGACAGCAGAACTCCCCAGTGCTGGTGGCCCCAGACGGGGCGGTGTGCAGCCTGTTCCAGCCTGGCGTCTGAACGAGGGCGCCCCTGGGAGTGGCTGCTTGTGCACAGGCTGGGGCCGTGTGGGGAGGCTGGACCTGGGGGGAGGGCAGCTCTCAGCTCAGACCCTCCCCTGGGCCCCAGGCACGAGGCAGGCCTGCGGGCTGGCAGCAGGCGCTGGCTGGGAGGGGACACGGCCCCCTGACCGCTGGGGGCAGAGCCAGGCCCTACGGGAAGGGAGGTGGGGGCGCCCGCCCGGACCCCCAGCCACCCTTGATCTCCTCCCAGGGTCTCAGAGCCAGTGGGTGCCTGGTGAGGGCGCGGCAGGGCAGCTGGGGGCGGCTCGATCTGAGCCGCTCCTGAGTGTTTTCTGGGGGCTCTGAGCTGCTGGCCCCAAGAGCTATTCTGTGGCAGATGGAGAGAGAATGGGAGTTCCCCAGCCCTGGGAGAAGCCAAGCAGGATGGGCACCGCTTGACTGGCACGCCCCCTAAGGCAGCGGTTTGACGTGCGGGGTGCTGTGCAGGCCAGGCACAGCTCACACCCCATGGCACCCTGTGTCCTCATTATGTGGGTCTGTGGTTTTGTGCCCAGGTGCGAAATGGTCATGGGAAAGTGGACCAAATAAATAAAAATAACTGAATTCTTAGTCATCTGAGCTACCCTCAGGGAGGGTGTTTGTGACTGCAGTCCCAGTCTGGGGTTTGAAACCTCTTGCTGGAAGACACGGCTGGGTGGGAGCGGGCGCCCCCTACAGGGCCTTCTGAGGGGGTGCAGCCACACTCCAGAGATCTCCAGTTCAGCAGAGCAAGTTGGGGTCGGAGTGGAATTGTCCAGCCCACGGAAGAGGTGGCGCTGTAACAGCTGCCTTCATGCACCTGTCCTGCACACACAGGTGCCTGGGGACACCCAAAGGGGCTGCTGAGGCCCAAAACTCAGTCCTTACTCGTGAAGCCCCCAGATTGGACAGAGACGGGAGATGTATGGCTGAAACTCCGCTGGCAGCGACAATACGTCTCTCTTTCTTCCAGAAGAATCCATGGAGGAGCAGCTTACTCCCCTGTGCCCAGGAGGACATGGGGGCCCTAGGCTCCCGCAGAGACTCTGCGCAGACAGGCAGAGGAACCCTGAGCCGGGCACTGGGGTCCTCTGGGAACCCCTGAGCACACATAACACCGCCAGGGCGCAGCTCCGTGGAGCACACCACTGCACCCAAGTGCCGGCTCTCGGGGCCCGTGATGTGTTGGGTCCGATTAAATAAAACCGCAGCTCCTTCCTCCCAGAGGCGTCAGCTCCCTGCCTCCCCGCCCCCCCAGAGGAGTCACCCCCACTCCGTGAGGCTCAGCCTGCTGCAGCGGCCCAGCGGCCCTGCCCGAGCTTTGAGGGCCTGCGTCCCTCTGCTGCTCCAGCCTGTCTGCCCGAGCTGCCGTCCCCCTGCAAACCCCGTCTGTCTTCACAGGCCCCCACGCGGTACTGCGAGTTTTGCGTGCCCCCCTCCCCACCTGCACGGGCATCCTGGCTGCGTGGGAGACTGTGCTGGCGTCCATGTGCCAGCTGCAATCAAACCACGACGTTACTTTAAAATGTTAGAGAAACTGCCTGTCAGGGCAGAGAAAACTGCCCCCGGACCTGGACGCTCAGGGCCAGCCACTGACACCCTAGCCCACGGCTCCAGCCGGCCTGGAGGGTGCCGCGTTCGGGCAAACTGCTATGCAAAGGCTTTGTGTGCAACAGTGGCTGAATGCTCCTGGGCACGGGGTGTCTGGTGGAGACCCCTGCACTCAGCAGGTGTGGGCTCCTGCCCCGGGCCCCTGGGACCCCGCTGAGAACTGCCACTCCTGGGGGGCTCCCAGCACCAGCACCTCTGCTAGCAGCAGGCCCAGGGTTGGCTTTGGGGAGCACATAATGCACCACTCTGCAAGCAGCTCCCGGCACCCCCAAAGGCTGCTCCATCTCACTGCTCCATCTCACTGTGTCCTCGAGGCCCGGGTCTCTGGAGCCAGACCTGAGGCTGGAGGTGCAAGGGGAACACTCCCAGAAACTGTGAGCTGGCAGTCCCCCCCTGCGATGGCCACCAGGGGGCCCCAGCCTTCCCCCCAACCCCACCCCTGCACTCACTGGCTGATTGAAACCAAAAATCCCAGGGACACCTGGGTCTTCTTTGCCTCTCCAACATCTCACCCAGCTCCGTGTCTGTTAGCCCAGCCCCCGTGCAGGCTGAATCTGACAGTTCTTTCCAACCCCAAGACACCCATCTCTTCCCTGAACCCCTCGTCCCTGGGATGAACCCCCCCACCCCCTGCTGCATCCTAATGCCCCCTCTGCATGAAAGCCAGGGGGACATTTTATACCGGACTCGGGTCATGTCTACACCACTTGTCTACACTGGTTGTTCTTGTCTAAACCACTGGAGCCTCCTGGAGGAGAGCCCCCAGTTTGTGATTCAGCAGGTCTGGTGGGGCACGCAGGGGAGGGTGCCGGCCGACACTAAGCTGCATGCCTTTAAACCAAGCAGGACCCAGAGGTAGCCGACGCCCTAGAGCAGGGCTGAAACTCGGCCCGGCATTGGATGGAGGGACCCAGGCCCAGGCGCTCGGCTTGCTGTGCATCCCAGCACGGACGGCTGGGCTTCTCTGGGCTTCAGTTTGCTCTTCTTCTTTGTGGGATGGAGCAATAAGAGCACCTCTTCTCCAGGGCTCTTGCGAGGATTCCATGAGCTGATACTGCCCCCGGGATGGTTTCTCTCGGAACCAGCTGGAGAGAAGGGCGTGAGATGGGGCATCCTTTGCTGGAGGCAGAGGGCTTGGGGCCAGGAGGGCCTCCCGCACAGGGGACAGAGCCAGGCAGGTATTCCTGTGGGCAGCTGGGGTCCAGCCTCACTGGGGAGCTGTGGGGGCCGGTGCAGTTCCCCCCATCAGCCCCAAGGTAGGTTCGTGCAGCCGGTGGGTAAGGGGGGCTCTTGGCCACCAGCCTCAGCACTCGTGCGGTGCCGGTTGTTGGGGTGTGGCTCAGGGCCTGGGGCGTGTGGACAGCCTGCCCCCACGCAGGAAAAGTCACGGCCCTCAGCCCAGGGAGTCACAAGCATTTGCAGTCACCGCTGGGAGACAGCCAAGGACACTCACGAAGCTGCTGGAAACGCCAGCCGGAGCATCCAGAATGCAGACCAAGAAGGCGTGCGGCTCCAGCTCCCACCTCGCTCCCTGGTGCAGGCCCCAGGACCTGGACCCCTACCGAGCGCCTGCAAGGTGGCCCGTGCCAGCCCCAGCCGCGGCCCTGCACTCCACACCAGCCTTTGCACCGGCCCGTCCTCTGAGCACCACGCGCCGCACTGCACTGCCTCGGCCCCCGCTTCCTGGCATCTCATCCAGACCCTTCCTGCTCGGAGAGCGTGTTCCTGTCCCTGCCATCTAAAGCCATCCACTCAGTCACACTCAGTCCTGTCTCTGCACTTGCCCCCAGCAGCTACCAAGTCTCCCCATTTGCTCTCTCCCAGTCTCTTCTATAAACCCCTCTTCAGTCTCTTGTTCACTGGTTCATAGTCCATACCCCCAACGGGTCTGTTTTACCCCGGGCTTCCAGAAGCTATGGAGCCTGCCCTCCTGCCCCCAGCAAGCACACAGTGGATTTATGGAATGAAGAAACAGCTAGAAGGACTTGAGGAGGCCAGAGAGGTAGCACTGTCGTGTAAGGAAGCCTGTCTTGCCAGGCTTGCAGCCCGGCCCCTCCGTGCCCTTGTCCTCCTTCTGACCTGAGCTCAGGGCCTCACCTCTCTCAAGGGGCCACGAGTATCCCTCTGACCTTGGGAGCTGGGGGAACTGACCTTGACAGTGCCATGGGCATGCCTTCTAACTAAAGGGCCCCGTGAAACCCACTGCTTGAGAACAGCCTGGACAAAATGGACAACATCTTCTTTCTTCTTATCCTGGCACTCCCCAAAGCCTGCAACAGTGATGAGGATTCAACAAGGCACATAGGTACCTATGTACAGGGTGCATGAAGAAGCCAGGGTATACAGTGGTTTCAATAAAACAAACTATTCACTTTCATGCAACAAAAGCTCTGAGGAAAGAAGTCTGAGGTAGGCAAAGCACCTTCCAGAAGTCACCAAGCCCAGGTCCCTTCTACCTTGTCCCTCCATGCTCAACAGGGAGCTTCTACCTCATAGTCCAAGGTGGCTGCTTGTGCTCCAGCCATCACATCCCCATTCCGGTCATCAGGAAAGAGAAGGGGGTGAGAAGGAGCTTGCTCTCTTCCTGTAAGGGCACTTCCTGGGATGCCACACACAAGACCTCCACTTACATCTCACTGGCCAGTACTCCGTCGCCCATCCGTGAGTCCAGCAGCTAAAAAGTGAGGGTCTCGGTACTAAAGGACATGGGGGAGAATGGACGGTATGGGGCAGCCGGCAGCTCTGCCTTGGTCATCTCTCAGATGAGCCTTTCTAATTTTCTCTGATTCATCTACTATGTGCCGGGCTCTGGTGAAACAGCAGAACCCAGAGGGAGAAAGCCCCGCCCCGCCCGGTGATTGACGGCCCACGTTCCGGCGTGGGAGACTGGCACCACCAGGGCAGCACACGAGCAGGGTACCTCCGTGAAGAGTGCCAGGGTGAGAACGGCAGGGGGAGAGGGGTGAAAACCCCCTGGCTGCTGGAGCCGGAGAGGGCCCTTCGGAGGAGGTGACGTTGCAAGAGCCTGAGGGCTGAGGAGGAGCCACTGCGAGAGGCAGGCACTGGCTTGCACACCCGAGCTTGGCCGCCTGCAGGCAGCTCCCTGGCCAGCCCTTGGCCTCCCCGGGCCTCTGTGCTTGGCATAAAACGTGAACTGTGGCGCTGTCTTCCAGGGGGGAGGGGGGCCGGGGGGTGGGAGGGCTTTGCTCACAGGAATGGGGGTCCCCAAGAAGAAACTGAGACTGGGAGAGCCTGGGAATCTTGCTTGAAACCAGCAGGTCACAGTGGGGGTAGTTTCGGCCCCCAGGAAGCAGGTGCCAGTGCCTGGAGAAATTTCCGGTCATCACAGCTGGGGAGGGGGCAGCCGCTACTGACCTCTAGTGGGCAGAGGCCAGGACTGCTGCTGCCATGGCCCTCCCGGGCCCAGCAGAGCCCCCGGGGAGTCACCCAGCCCGGAGGTCAGCCTGCCCTGCACGGTCACCCGCTGGATGCCAGGGCCCGCCGGGGGCTAGACACAGTCACGAGCCCCAGAGCCCACCCTTCACGTTCCCCATTGTGCTCTAGAACCCCAGCCCGGACCCCATCCCCGTGGCCACGGGTTCAGCCGTCGCTGTCTTGCCAAACAGCCACCATGACTCAGACATTTTCTGAAGTTTAAGAACTAAACTTTGTGCTTGTAAAGTGCCAGGCACGTAGCCGTCACCACCCCCCTCCAAAATCCATTACAAGTTTAAAGTACAGCTATTATTTTTACAGCATTGCTCAGAAATGGCTTGCAATCTCTAATTTGCTAAATTGATGTGTATATTGACTAAATAAATATTCGGCACGAAGCCTGAGTCCCCCTCCACACTTATTAATCCTCAGGAAATGGAAACACAGACACGAAATGAGCTTTTGCTCGGAGCTGCAGACAGGAATACATTATGTTGTTTTCCAGCCGTTTGGGGACCCGACTGCAGCACGCACGGCCCAATCGCTGGGCTCCGAGCGCCCGTGACGCACGTCTGCCGGGGACGTGCCTGTGTTGCTAAGGCTCTTCGTGGACTTTGGAAGTCTGGGATGAGAAACTTTTGTCTCAACAAGGGAAAGTCGGGGTGACTGCCTTTTGGGGAGTTGACTCGAGGGGTGGCTAGGTGGCTCCATGTTGGTAACTAGAGATGGGGGGCTGCTGGCAGACCCGCTGGGAGAGAACCGGGGACAAAGCCCTTTCTCCAAGGACCAGGGCTGTGAGTGAGCTCAGTCTGGGGCACAGTGAACTGGGGCCAGGGAGGCCTGGGAGCTCGACCCCGTCAACACTCCCCACCCAGGACCCATCCTGCTCCAGGGCTGCAGCTCCGGTGGGCAAAAGTCCCAGGGTGGGGACTGTGACCTTGGCAATGCTGATGACCTCTGGGCGCTGACCCGGGAGGGGCGGAGAGAGGACTCTCCAGACACTCGGGGAGACTCCGGGGTGGGGGCGGCTTGCCTGGACTGAGCTCTGCAGGCCCCAAGCCTACTGAACGTGGCCTCAGCACTGCTCATGCCAACGAGACGACAGAGCCAGAACTGGGAAGGAAGGTCGTTGTGTGAGAGTTGGGGGGCAGGGGGTGTCTTGCCAGAAGAGCTTTCCTTCTGCCCCTCCCGGAGGGGTGTCTCCCAAGAGGGGGCATTCGATCGAGTCTGGCCTCTGCCGAAGAGGCCCCCTCCCACGCTGGGCCAGGCCGGGCCACAGGACGCAGCACACAGGGGTCTCGGGCCTCCCCCGACTCGGTGTCCTGGTGTGTCAGATGAGATCACAGCGGGGTCACCAAATGGCTCTGCCCAGCATCAGCCCCCTCTGCCCCCCAAGCTGCTGACAGTGGGGCAGCACACAGATGGGAGGGCAGCAGGCCTCAGGGTCTCCCCCGGGCCGGCCTGTGAGGCCCTGGAGTGGGGCAGCTGCAGGCAGGTGGGGTGCAGGAGGTGAAGGCACAGGTGTCTCCAGGAGGGGCCCCTCCTCTCCAGCAGCCTCCAGGCAGAGGGGCGGCCTGCGCAAAGGCCCTGGGGTGCGTCCTGCCCCGCTCCCGGGTAGCAGGGCCCTTGGTCTGCAAGGAGGACAGAGGGACTGGGCCTGGGTGTCAGGCAGGGTCCTGTGGCTGGGCCTGGGGGCCTCAGCCTGTCCGAGGGTGGCATGCAGCCACAGGAGGGTTTTTCAAGCCGTGTCCAAGCCCCAGTAGCCCCAAGCACCAGCCTGGTTGGGAGGCAGCTGGTGAGCATCTGGCTCCTGAGTGACCTCCCTACAACAGGGCCAGCAGGACCTGTGGGGTCCAGCAGAGGGGAGGCCTCGCAGAGATGCCTCCCAGAGGGACAGAAGAAGGGGACAAGTCCAGGGTGGGACGGTGGCCGGCGGTCTCCCCCTGGGGAGATGAAGTGGCAGGAGCCACTTCCTCTGCTGACGGCCTCACAAGGTGAACCCTCCGGACCCAGGGCAAGTGCCAGGAAGATTGGTGTCGCACTCGGGGCCCAGACCAGGGGGCTGGACACTGTGCAGCTGGCCCCTTGCAGGGTCCATCCGTGGTGACACCCCCCCCCCCGGGGGCACTGCACAGCCTGCCCAAGAGTTGGGGCAGGGGCAGCTGAGCAGACCCAGCAGAGCACAGAATTTCACATGGAGGATGAGTGGGGGCGGCCGGCTCTGTCCATCACGGAGAAGTCATAACGCAGCCCAGTGGTGGGAGATCTGGGGGCTCCAGGGCCTCAAGGGGTTCACAGGGGTGGGCCCAGGGCACCTTTCTGGGATGTTGCTGGAATGTTCTGGAACTGGAACTGGGTGGCGTCTCCACCGGGTCCCAGAGCATACCATGACCACCTAAGGCCGGGGTATTTCCCGGCGGGCAAAAGGCGCCCGCCGCAGAGATCGGTACTCGGGGGTCCCGCGGTGTGGCGGCCGCAGCCCACCCCCTCGGAGCTGCCCAAGTTTTCCAGACAGAAGCAGGAGCTCTGCGCGGCGGGCGGGCTCGGGCGGGGGCGGGGGCTCCTGAGGCCACCGCAGCCTCCTGCGCATCCATCTCGCTGCCAGGCGGAGACGCGCTCCCAAGGCGGAATCTTGAATATTCATCTGATTTACGGCCGCTGCCGACAGCTTTATGAATCCGCCCACCAATACCTGCAGCCGGTCATCAATCTTCCCCCGAGATTGTGCTTCTGCCAGTAACTCATGAATTAAAGAGGCCCCTGGCGGCCGCGCCACCCCCGCGCCGCCCCCGCGCCGGCGGCTGGAAGCGGACCTGACCGGCAGACAGAGCGGCTGGGCTGCGGCAGCGCGACCTTGAATGACTGCCGCGCCCGGCAGGAGGGACCTCGGATGCCCGCCTGGCCGGCCCGGGCCTCGGTTTCCCCACTGTGGAGAGGGACCCCGCGCCCTCGCCAAGGCTGGGTGGGGGCTGGGCAGAGAGCAGCTGCTGGGATTGCGGCAGTTCGCTGGGCCGGCACCCGCAGGGGAAGGCGCCCCCAGAGAGACCCTGTTTTCTCTGGGTGTGGGGCAGAAGGGAGCACTGCTCTCCAGGACTTCATGGGGCCCTCACAGGGGACGCCGCCGCCCCCCCCCCCCCCCCCCGCTAGTGCCCATTACGGAAAGTGCTGTGATTTTGATCTAGCAGGACACAAATACCCAGGCCTGCATGGGAGCAGGAGGCCACCCCAAAGTGTTTGCAGAGCCAGCACCTAGGCAGGGACCCCAAGTCTGAGGCCAGGTCTGTCTGTAGGGGGCAGGGGGCGGGGCAGCGACCTGTAATCACCGCTGACCCTGAAAGTGGCCCTCTGCTCCACAGCCCCTGACCTCTGGCTGCCCCTCCCCGGGTCCTGACTCCCACCAGTGTCTGCACCGGCCCCACCTCATGCCCACCCCCGAGCAGCCACACCAGCCAGTCGTGCCCTGCCTGCTTCCCTGCGCCCGTCCGGCGCTGCGGGACGCCGCCCCAAGCCGGTGTTCGCGGAGCACGTACTGCGTGCCCAGCGCCCTCCGAGCCCCCGCAGGGACCCTTCTTCTGGCCTCCCCACCCCAGGGCCACTCTGCTGCAACCTGGCATGGACAGAGGAGCCGAGACGCAGAGGCGAACCACCCGCTCAAGGTCACAGCTCCAGAGACAGAGCCCCCAGGCCCGGCCCGCCGTGTGCCCTGCGGCGGCTCCGGCTGTCCTCGTCCGGGGTCTTGTGGGTTCAGGACCAGACTCTGCTCCTGGGGGTCACCTCCCCACTCTGAACCCCATGACCTTGACAGAGGGAGTGCAGGGGGACCCCAGCTGGCGCCCGGAGAGAGAGGGGCTCCCGGAGCCTCGACCCCCGCCAGCATGGCCCGGCCCCGCCCTGGACCGACTGCACCCCCTAGCGCGAGCCGGCCGGGCCGAGGAGTCCGGGTTCGGGTGGCTTCTGGAAGGAGGGGGGCGGAGGCCAGAGCCAGGGCACTGCCGGCCCAGGGGCATGGGGAGGGCAGGGAGGAGCAGCAGGCCCGCACTGGGGAAAAGGTCTCCGCTTCTGGGAACCGCGCTTGGGCGGCCTCTGGAGCAAGGCTCCTGACCTACGGACTTTTCACCTTGGCACCAGCTCCCTGAACACGCTGGCAGTGTTTATCCTTCGGAGAAGGGGCCCGACGCAGGAAGTGCGCGCGCGCGCATGTGTGCGTGCGTGTGTGAGTGCGTGTGTGTGTGCGTGCACCCACCCGAGCCCCAGCGCAGGCTGTCACACCCACCCCAGAGCCCGGGTCTGCCTGCCAGCCCATCTTGTGCTGTGGTCTGCACCGCCCCAAGTCCTGCTTTTGCCCTGAAACACTGACGGGTGATGCCCAGCCCAAGCCCTTGCGGGGTTCGCCCCCAGTGGAAGCCGGCGCTGCCCTCACTGGCCGTGGGGGCATGGAGAAGTGGACACACACGTGAACGGATGGATGGATAGATGGGTGGGTGGGTAGGAGGGTGGGTGAGAGAATGGATGGACAGACGGGTGGAGAGTGGCTGGGTGGACAGGTGGACAGGTGGCTGAATGGAGGACTGGATCGATGGGTGGACCTAGGAATGGGTGGATGAATAGATGGATGGGCTGATGGGTGGGTGGGAGAGTGGATAGATGGGCAGACGGGTGGAGAGTGGGTGGACGGGCAGGTGGGTGGGTGAGTTCCTAGATAGGAAGTGGAGATCGTAGCGTGTCCTCACTCACTAGCCTACCCATCCAGTGTGTGTGTGTGTGTGTGTGTTTTTACACGGACGGGGACTGGGGCAGACAGACAGACTGATGGGTGTGCAGGTGAATATATAAACTGGTGATGGCTGCTTGATGATGGTGATGGCTGTTCCGCTAGATGGACAGACGGACGAGAGATGGAGGAGCGGACAGACGGATGAGTGGCTGACGGGGCCACAGAGTTATCACTGACGTGCGCCCGAAGGTGGCAGATAACAGTTGTGTCAGCTGCTGCTGGGCCTCCGTGCTAGCATGGCCCGGGCAGAGGCTGCTGACCAACTGACTCATGCAGCCTCACCTGTTCGGGCGCACGGGCGGGGACCACGGGGTGACATTTCGGGGGTCCTGCCAGCCAGCCCTACCCCTCCTGTCCTGGGCCAGCCCGTGGCTCTGCCATCCCGAACCCCGAGCCAGGCCCCTCCTGCAGCCTCCTGCGGCTGGCCTGGGGCTCGGGCCTGTGCCAGAAAAGCTGGAGGCCCCTTCCGCAGGCCGGCTGCTCTCTGCAGAGCGCCACCAGTTACCTTGATTACCCTTCGGTGGGTTTGATTTATGATGTGATGGCGAGGAAGGACTGCAGAGTTTCCCTGGTAACCAAGTTTTTAAGCACAAGATTCTCCACGTTTGAAAAGCAACTTCTCTTCTTTCCTCCCCTTGGAAACCTAGCTGGAACTTCTCCGTGCTGAAGCTTCCAGACAACAGCAGGGAGCATGCCACCCTGCAGCCGCCAGAGCCCCAACCCCCCGCAGCCACAGCCCAGGGGGTTATTCGCGGCCCCGGCGGGGCGGGTCTGCAGGCCAGCAATGGCCACTCTGGAGTGGACGGTGTGGCCCGGTATCCCTTGGTCAGGCTCGGGCAGCGCCCGGTTCCTAGACTCAGCTGGCTCCGGTCTCCATGGGCCGAGTTCTGGCCGTGAGCACTCGGTGGAGAGACCCCGTGCTAGCCAGCAGTCACCCCCGGCCACTCTGGAAACGCCTCTCTAGGCTGGAAGGAAAGTGAGAACCAGCGCCCCACAGCAGAGGGCAACGAGTGCAGTCTCCTCGTGATGGGGGCTACGGGCAGTTGCCCGCCTCCGCGGCCAGTGAAACAAGTCCCAGCTCCAGGGCGGGCCTGGGGGCACCCACTGAACGCCCCTTCCGATGACCACACCCTAACCCGACGCAGTCGCCGCCCACCTGCTCTCCCTCCAGCCGGCCACACAGCCCCACTGCCCCTCGCCCCGCGCTCAGGTTCAGATGCCTGGACCCTCTCCCCACCCCGGTCCTGGCCGAGCCCCATGACCTGCCGGATTTCCTACTGGGCTTTTCAAGTTTGACGTCACTCACGAGCCACCTAAACCCTTTCCTCTGAAGGCCTTTTCAAGCCCGCCCCGCCCGGGCCTCTGTGCACCCCATTGCGCCCCGCTCTGCCCTGCCGGCTCAGCAGCGGCCGCCCCGAGGAGCAGGCGCGAGCAGTCAGGCCGGGCCTCCAGCCGTGCCCCCACGCTCAGCCGCGCCGGGAGGCAGGCGCGTGGGGGTGCGGGCGGGCCTGGCGCTGCAGCCCGCGGACCAGACTTACTCAGCCGGGCGAGGGCTGGAGGAGGTGAGGGAGGGGCCGGCCGCCCAGGCGGCATCGGGGCTTGGGGGTTCTGGACGGCGTGGACAGTGAACCTGCGCGTCCTTCTCCACGGGCCCCCGGAAACTTGAGGCCTTCAGGCCTTCAGTGGCCCTGGAATGGGGCCCAGGGCCCCACTCGTTAGGCATGTGCACCCCACCTGCTCGCGAAAACATTGGGACCCTCAGGCCAGGCATCGGGAGCGGTCCCGGGCCTGTCCGCGGGGGAGAGGCAGCAGGTCGGGGCACCCACTGGAGGGCGCTGTGCCCAGCCAGCCCGGCCTCTCCCAGCCTGACCCTTCATCACCAGCGACCAGCGCCTGCTCGTTAGGGCCCAGGGCACACCCACTCTGGTGAGAACAGCACCCTGGGGTGCGGGGACCCGACCCCCTCCGGAGGTGGACGTGAGGGTGCAAGGCCGCAGGGTCGGAGCGCGTCAGCTCCAGGGGTGGGGGAGATGGCTTGGAGCCTGCTGTGGAAGTTTGGGTCCAGGAGCCGGGAAGACCCCGTCGACAGGGGACCCGCCCAAGGAGCTGGGGTGCAGTGACTCAGCAAGTGAGGGGGACCCCGGGACGCTGCACTCTCAGGAAAGGTGAACCTCACTGGACAGTGACCAGACACCCCAGCCAGTCGCCCCGTCTGCCACGTCTCGTCCAGCTTGGACGGGGGACAGGCCCGGGTCCCCGGGGCACCCTACGGTGGGAGGGGGAGCTGGCCTCCGCGCTGAGGGGGACAGCAGAGCAAAGGCTCGGAGCATGCCTCGGCGAGCCGCTGTCCTCACAGAAACTCTCTCCCACTCACCCCTGCCCGAAGGCGGGGGTGGGGGGTCAGTCACTTCAGCCTTATCTCTAAAGTGTTTAGCTAAGTGCCGGCACATAATAAGTGCCCAATAAATAACCATTATTAGGCGAGGAAGAGATGGAGGAAATCGAACAGATCAGAATTTAATTCTGCCACGCAGATTTATTGTGCTTTTTCCCAGGGAACAGCGCAGGCACGACTCGCCCTCCGCCCTCCCGCGCTGGCGCGGTGTCCTCCGGTCCCCTCTGCTGCAGCCTGCTGGAAAGAAGAGCAAGACCAGCTCCGCGAGCCCAGCTCCCACCGCCGCTCCCCCTCCAGCCTGGCTCTGACTCCCCGGTCACCAGGGAGCGTTCTGATGCCGAGTTAATTCAAAATGTAAATTCGGGCCGTGGGCTATGGCTCCGAGCTCCGTACCTAAGAGGAGCAGCTGCCGCCCGAGTCCCGGGGGGCTCCGGCTCCCCGGCTCTGCTCTTCATGGCGACCGAGCCTCACGGGGCGTCACGCACACAGCCGCAGCCCCCCGCCCTCTCAGGTCCCCCGAGTTGGCCTCTGGGTGGGCGCTCTGCAGGGCGGGGCACCGATGCTCCGGGACTGCCCTCGCCCAGGGGGCTGTCTGCGCAGAAGTGGTTAGCGGGCGGGGGGCCCGAACACCCAGATTGGGGAGCGTGGCCGAGGTAGAAACCGCCAGCGCCAGCCAGCGACTCCCCTCCCGGGGTGCAGGGGCTGTCTCCCCAGCTCGGGGTGCAGGGCCTCTCTCCCCAGCTTGGAAAGGGGTCTTGCGCCCTGAAGGGCTGGCAGCTAGAGTAGCAGGCAAGGCTCCGGCTCCCCGCGGCTGCTCTGGGCCCGGAGTGGCCTCTGTCTCCCCAGCAGAGGCCCCAGGCCTAAGCTCGCCCGTGCCCCTGAAGGCCGCCTGAAGGGCTGGGGTGCCTCCCGCCCCTATGGCGCTGGGGAGGGCCCATGAGCTTGAGTGGCCTGTGGCCCCCACCCTGGCCCGGGGTCAAAGGAATTCAGCAGTGCGTGGGGGGCAGAGGTTTCGCCAAGGTGGTCCACGGAGAGTGGGGTGGGGGGCCAACGAACTGCATGCGTTGAGCGTGCTCTCCCTGCGGGGGCTCCTCCCCGCCCTGGCACTCCCCACACCTGGGCCTGGGCTCCATAAGCCCCGACCCCGCTGGGGTTTGAAGGGGACGTGGCTTTGACCTCGGGGTGGGGGGGACAGGCTGAAGCCAGAGACCTCGGGGAGCGAGCTGAGCTGGCCCTGCACAGCCGGAGGAGCGAGGTTCAGAGAGGCAGGCCTGTCCCCAGGGGCACCTGAAATCACCGGGGCCCCCCAACACTCGTCTGGGGACCTGGGGGCCACCACTGAGTTTCTGCCACCAGGGAGAGAGTAGGTAAGGGGCCCCCAATCTGGTCGGAGCCCTGGGTCCAGGGCCCCGTGTCCACTCCTCTGTTTCGTGGGCCAAGCCAGGTTGCGTGCTCCCTGGTCTCCAGGGAAGGCCGGTGCACCTTCGTGCCGGTGCACCTTCGTGCCGGCCCCGCAGCATCAGGCCCCCAGCCACGCGGCAGCCGGCTCCGCGGCAGCCGGCTCCGCGCCCCAGTGCTGCCACCTGCTGGCCGCGCGGCATCCTGGCTTCCACCTGCAGCCTGCTTCTCCGCAGGGTGATGCGAGGATTCCAGGTGCCCTTGATGATCTGGCCATTGAATCCCAGAACGAGGAGGGCCAGACTTTTCCATTTTACCTGCACCCTGTGTCTTGGGGACACAGTCCTCGGGGGCAGCTCTGCTCCCCTCCTCTCAACAAGGGGCACGCAGCCCCAGCCCGGAGTCCAGCAGACCCCGGCCCTCACTGCGCTGGGGCACATTATTCTTCCTTTAATGACTTTTGTGGCGCTTCGGGTCACACGCCGTGGAGTTCGCCCCTCATTGCACAGTGGCTGTGGCGCCGGCTGCAGCCTTCACCTCCAACTTCAGAGCCGACGCACCCCCAGGAGAAGCCGCCCCCGCGCCCCGCGGCCTGCTCTGCGACTCGGCCGCCTCCCAGCCCCGTGGACTGGCCACTGCAGGCCTTCACGGAAACCCGCCACGCGCCTCCCGTGGCTGTTTCCTCCACTCAGTTTTGTGCTCAGGTGGGTGCAGTGCTGGTTTTTAGCTAACGGCTGGCTGCGATGTTTTCTTCTCAAGCAAACATATTTCCATCGAGTCTTCAGGGGGCTGATTGTTTGCACAAGCTACCGGGGAGGTCCCCAGGCGGGGTGTGTGCAAGAACATCTGGAAACCGACCGGGGGCCTGGGGTCCTTGGCCCTTGCTCCTATGACTGGGGGGCTCTCCCCTTCTCTTTTCTCTCCAGCAGCCGCCAAGCCCCTCCCTGCACCCTCCCCGGCCATCCTCAGGCCCCACACATGCCGGAAGTGGGGCCGGAGCAAGGGGCCTGCCAGCCAGCATTGCGGCCTCTCTCAGGGACAGCTGTGGGCGCCACTTCTCCCCAGTCGCTCTGTCCGGAAACAGCATCTACAACGAGTCTAATTATGCAATTAGAGTCATTTTCCTGGGCTGAGCAAATATTTACAGCACATTTTGCTGCAAATTGCTTCGCCTGGAGCAAGGTCCTGCATCCGGCTGGCAGCCTGCTGCGCACTTCCATGCCCGTGACAGCCCCGCGCAGGTGGCAGACAAGAAGCCCAGGCAGGTGTCAGCCAGGCAAACCGCCCCCACCACTGCACTGCCGCGGGCGGCGACATCCGAGGGGCCTCTGTGCTGGCCCCGGCCAGCTCGGCACCGGTGGGGGGCGCAGGCCCTGTCCTGGTGGGGGCGCGGATGGCGGTGAGTGTCTGATCACGTCCACCGGCGCCTCTCTCCCGTCATCTGTCCCTCCCAGACCCGCTGCAGAAGCTCCCAAGACCCCGCTGTGTTCAGTCTCCGGTGTGAGCCTGAGTAGAAAACTCCAGCAGAGTTTCAGAAAAGCAGGGTTTTATTTTAAGGTCACGTTTTATTTTAAGAAAATAAAAGAGGGGCCTCCCTGGTGACGCAAGAAGGTAAGCGCCACACTGTGGAGCTTCCACAGCCACTGCAGCACGAGTTTGATCCCCGGCCAGGGAGGGACCCACAGGGCGCAGCAGACCTCTCCTGCCTCCCGCTGCTCCCCTCAGCCCTGTGTTTCGGTAGATCCACCTATTCTGCTCCCCACTCTGTCTCTGTCTCTCACCCCCCCCACTTCTGGCCTGCACCCCAGCTGTTACATGCATAAATAAATAGGTCTTTAAAAACAAATAAACAAAGGTTCTCAAGAGACACTAACTGGTGGCTTTCAGATGCTAATCAGTGGTTAACTGAGAAAACCCAAAACTCAAAAACCCAAACCTGGTGCTGTGTCCCCAGGGCCAGCCCTGCCCACACTCCCCATCTGGCTCCTTTCTGCTCCCTCCATCGCCCCGCCCCCCTCCAGAGGATCCCACCAGTGCTTAGGAGGTGAGTCTGATGAAAATCCTGTCTCGTTAGTGCTTCAAGGAAGAAAAACCAAGCAAAACCAAAACTTTTCTATAAAAGTTTATTTTGTGATTTTTCCAAGAGGTATTCAGGGCAAAAATTGAAATTATGTAAAGACAAGGAACAATGGTGTATAAAAATAATTTAAACACACATATTCATAAGAAAGCAACGTTTCCTTCTAGCAACAACTAGTCATAATCTTGCCCAAGATTTTGCCAAAGATATTAAATATATGTTTGATAACAGTACACAGACACGCGCGCACACACACAGCTCAAGTATTTTCTCCGTGCGTTCCAGCTAATTCACACAGCTAAAGTGAAAACACAAAAAAAGACAAAACGCCTGAGTGTCCTTAGTGCATTGGATTGTGATTTTTGGAGATGTGCTAAGATTCCCCTTCCCAAAGTCGCCAGTTGCTAGCCTGTACTCTGTGGTCTCGTCGGAAGAATTAAGCCGTGTCTCTGGGATCTCGTGGCGCGGTCATTGGGTGCTGCAGTGCGGTTGGTGCCGGGCACGCCCCCTCGCCCCGTGCGCCTCACGGGTGGGGCAGAGCCGATGCTGGAGGCGAGCTCAGGCCGGTCACATCTGGCCGATTCTCTGCTTCAGGGCCAGGAGCTCCCTCTGGATCTCCTTGGGGAGGTCGGCGTTCACCTGCTCCTCCAGGTACTTCTGGATGTCTGCCACCTCCTCCTCCCAGAACTCCTTGGAGATGTGGAAGAGCTCCCGGACGTTGATGCCCGCCAGGCCCTTCAGGTTCAGGGCGCGCTCCTCCGGCACGTAGCCGATGGGCGTGAGCTTGGCGCCGGCCGCCCCGTCGATCCGGTTGAACATCCACTCCAGCACCCTGGCGTTCTCCCCAAAGCCGGGCCAGAGGAATCTGCCCTCCTTGTCCTTGCGGAACCAGTTGACGTGGAAGATCTTGGGCAGCTTGGCCCCCGGGCGCTGGGCCATGCTGAGCCAGTGGGCCAGGTACTTGCCAAAGTTGTAGCCGAAGAAGGGCCGCATGGCGAAGGGGTCGTGCATGATGACTTTGCCTGGGGACAGGAGGGGGCTGTTGGCCGGGCTCGCCCTCAGTGACAGCACCGTCACCGCGGACAGCGCACACAAGCTCGCTTGGTCTCCCCTGCCTCGCTGCACGTGCAGAGACACAGAGACAGCGGGAGACACGCAGAGACAAGAGCCCTCCGTGTGGTTTCAGCTCCTGGCTTGGGTTACCTTTGTGCTCCGCTGCGGCTGTGGCCTCGGACCGCATGGCTGCGCCCACAAACACGCCGTGCTGCCAGCTGAGAGCTTCATAGACCAGAGGGACACCTTTGGCGGGGACAAGCATTGCTTAAGGACGCTGCCACGCAGGCCTGGTGGCCAGCCGTGTCACCTCCCGACACGGGAAGACGCCTGGCAGGAGAGGACGCGCTGAGCTAACATTGCGCCCCAAAGCTACGTTACAGCCGGGCGCTGGGTCCAGTTACCACACCGGGCCACACCGCAGGCGGCCGAAGTCTCATCAGATGAGGCTCTAGGCAGCTGTGCATACAGCGCCGGCCCAGGGTCTTGGAAGGGAGGGCCCTGGGCCGTGACGAGCCCGTGGACGGCCAGCACCACCCCCCAGGCCTGAGCAGAGGGCGGCTCACCCACAGGCCGGCGGCCTCCGAAGATGATGCCCTCGATAGGCACGCCCTCCGGAGACTCCCAGGCAGGGTCGATGATGGGGCACTGGCGGGCGGGGGTGCAGAACCTCGAGTTGGGGTGCGCACAAGGCTCCCCTACAAGGAGAGGAGAGGCCCCTGAGCGTCCAGCCGCAACACGGCAGCTGCGGGGGAGCGCGGCCCCCCGAGGGCCTCACCGTCCTCCGCACTCCACTCCTTGTTCTTCCAGGAGGTGACCGTGACGCCCGAGGCCAGCGGCTGGTCGATGCCCTCCCAGTACACACCCCCGTCGCTCGTCTCAGCCACGTTGGTGAAGATGGTGTTCTTCTGGATGGTGCGGATGGCGTTGGGGTTGGTCTTCACGGAGGTGCCGGGCGCCACGCCGAAGAAGCCGTTTTCTGGGTTGATGGCCCGCAAGTTACCTGCAGAGGTTGAAAGCAGGGCTGAGCCGTGGGAGCAGAGCACGTCTGTCCCGGCACCTTGGCAGGCCGGTTCGCGCATCACTTTCCCCTCCCAGAAGGTACTTCTGTCTTCATCCAAGTATCACACCGGCCCCCTCCGTCTCCCATCAGTCGCATTCTAACAGATCTACCAGGTAAACAACAGCGACCCTGGCCCCAGGCCACGCGGCGTCCCTATCCATCAGATGGACGCACGTTCGTTTCTAAGGCTCTGCGAGGTCCGAAGTAACTGAGCTCGAAATCCAACCCCTGGTCTCGGGAAGCGCTGGCCAGTCCGGAAAGCCAGAGACCGCCCTGGCCCAACACGGCTGCAGCAGGGGCCCGCCGTCACCTTGCCGGTCGAACTTCATCCAGGCAATGTCGTCACCCACGCACTCCACCTTCCAGCCCGGCAGGGTGGGGTTCATCATGGCCAGGTTGGTCTTCCCGCAGGCGCTGGGGAACGCGGCCGCCAGGTACTTCTTCTGGCCCCGCGGGTTGGTGATGCCCAGGATCTGTGGGGACGAGCCGGCCCTCAGCCCTCTGCTCCTTTCAGCCCCGGCCCAGGCATCGGTCTGGGCGTGCGCGGAAGCCCCCAGCAGGGGCCCACGCTCTCTCTCCAGGTACCGAAGGGGCGTTCTAGACACGGAAGTCCCCAGGCCCCCTAGGGGTCCTGCGTGTCTGAGGTCCGTGGAGGAGCGCCCCTGCGCTGGGCCAAGTCCGCCCGGGAGCGAGCCAGGGACGGCGGTGCCGCGGGGCAGGCCTGACGCACGCACGCCGACCGCGTCTTACCAGCATGTGCTCGGCCAGCCAGCCCTCCTCCTGGGCCAGCCGGCCCGCCATCCGCAGGGCAAAGCACTTCTTGCCCAGCAGCGAGTTCCCGCCGTAGCCGCTGCCGAAGGAGATGATCTCTCTGCGGTCCGGCAGGTGGGCGATGAGCGTCAGCTCCGGGTTGCAGGCCCAGTTGTTAACCAGAGGCTCTGGGCAGGAGGGGACATGGCGCGTGAGGCCCGGTGCCCGCCCGGGCGCCCCGTCAGCCCTCGTGTGGAGGACCAGCTTACTTTTCAGCGGCAGCGGGCAGCCCACCGAGTGCAGGCACTTGACGAAGTCCCCGGCGCCCAGGGCCTCCAGCACGGGCGTGCCCATCCGGGTCATGATGCGCATGCTGGCCACCACGTAGGGTGAGTCGGTCAGCTCGATGCCGATCTTGGACAGCGGGGAGCCCAGCGGCCCCATGCTGAACGGGATGACGTACATGGTGCGGCCTGTGGGCGCGGGGGGCGGGATGAGGAGGGCCCGGACGCACAGGCCGGCGGCCCCCCAGGCCCCAGCACGACCTGCCGGCCACCGCCCGCCCGGCTCCAGGCCAGCGCTCGAAGGCGCTCCGCCAGGCCACGCAGCCCCTGCTCAGAGGCGGCGTCACATCGTCCAGACGGTTGGGAATGGCAGAACCCAAACGCACATTCTCCCAGCGCCGGCTTCACCGCTGTCCCTCGAGGCTGGCGCTTCCGTGGCTGTGACAGCGTCAGCGCTGCCTGAGACATCACAATCGGGGCCGCCGACGCCCACCGGGGGCCTCACCTTTCATGCACCCTGGGAACCGGGCCTCAAAGGCTTTCTCGAAGTCGGCCTCGGACATCCAGCAGCCCAGCTGGCTGGCGCCGGCTCTGGGGATGGGCACCGTGTCTCTCTGCTCCTTGGTGACGATGACGGTCTTGCTTTCAACCCTGGCCACATCCCTGGGGTCGGTGAGCGCCAGCCAGCTGCCGGACGAAGGATGCACAGGTTGGGGTGGAGAGGTAGTGCGCCTCGGCGCCGCGCGGGCTCCCTCGGGCTGGGGCTGAGTGCCCGCACGCTCTCCCTGACCCCAGGTGCGCCTGCACCCACCTGGCCATGCCGGGCCCCCACACCCGCTGGGACAGGTGGGGCCTGAGCCGCGCCGACCTCGGGGCCCACCCTTCCTGCGCCGTGCCCAAGAAAAGCGTGGCTGTCTCGTGAGTCTCTGAGCCCCGGCGGCTCTGCCAGGCCGCCCAGCCTCCGCCGGGCCCGTCCGAGCCGGGCGGGTGGCGCTTACCAGTTGTCATACTTCCTCAACCTCCTGACGGCGCCCTGCTCCTCCATCTGCCCCAGCAGCTGCTGGTTCTCCCGCTCCGACCCATCGCAGATGTGGATGTGGTCGGGCTGGCAGATCCTCGTGTTGTGCTCCACGAACTCCCGCACGGCCTGCGGCAGGCTGTCCAGCTTGCCCTGCACGACCTTGGCCGAGACGTCGGAGCGGCTGGGGACCTGCGGGGCCATGTCGGCGGGTCGTGCGGGGGGCCCGGCGCCAAGCGTCCTGCAGCGCGAAGAAAGCCCCTGAGCGGCCTGGCACGGATGCCCTCGGCCCCCCGCCCCTCCGGGGGAGACCGCCCGAGGCTGGCTGACCCCAAGGGGAGGACAGCCCCCGTCTCGGACACCCCAGAGCTCGCTTACCTCTCCCTGGCCGGTCTCTCCCGGAGGCAAGTGTGCCTGGGGGTCTCCCCACTGAGCAGTCCCGGTGGGGAGGCTGGCGCTGGGACACCGAGCCTCCGGCTTTAAACCCTCCGCACAAGGCCCTGCCCCTCAGCGGCCAGGAGGCTCGCCTCTGACGTCAGGGGCCGGCCTTTGGATCACGGCCACGGTCAGTTATGCTTTGGACCAAGTCACCACAATAAACCACAGGAGATAATCATTGAACAGAGCGTTGTTAATGAGTGCCGGCCCGGCCTCCCAGCAGAGCGGGGCTTGCACAACTTCTGATCGACTAAACTTTGACCCGCTCGCTGCTGAGGCAAAACACACGGGCCTGCCATGGACGGCCAGGGGGAGAAGGCTCACGGGCCCGGATGGCCAGGGCGCTGGCAGCACATCGCGTGTGCCCGGGCCTGGGCTGGCAAGGCCACAGTGGCCAGGGGCCACCTCACAAAGGCCCATGGGAAGAAGCGCCCGAGTGCAGCCAGTGTGTGGCTCTGGCAGAGCATGGCCCCGGGGGTGCCGGGTCCACGGAGGGTCCTCTCTGCCCCACCGAGCTGAGGCCCACGAGGGCCGATTTCAGCCTGTCTTGTTTCCGCACCCCAGAGCAGGCGCCGGCAGCGGCCAAGCACTGCTCACTCTCACGTTTTCCCTCTGCAAGGGGGGTCCAGACAAGGACCCTGGGGCCCGGGTGGCCAGGCAGACCCCCTGCTCCCTGGCCAGTGAGTGACCAGGGACCTGAGCCAGGAGCCAGCCGGGCGACCGCACCAGACCACCCCGGGGCGGCCACTGCGGCTCTGAGCGCTGAGCTCAAGTGCGTGGGAGCTGCGCGCCACCCCGGGACCGCCAGCCTCTCCACATGTCCTTGCAAGTCTGGGGCTCCGGCGCGCGGAGGGGCCTTGGCGGTTTGGCTAGAACACATTTGAGTCGTGAGCGTCTTAGCAGCTATAAGGAAGCCACCCGAGAGCAAGGCTCCGCGAGCGGCTCGCCGGCGTCCAGGCAGCACTGGGTGAGAAGTCAGGGCGGGCCAGGCCGGCAGCCCACAGCCAGCCCCCTCCCTCCAGCGAGGTCGGGTGGGGACTGTCCACCTGCCCAGGGGGTGTGGACCAAGACAGTCCGGGACTGGGGAGAGGCTGTGCGAGCACCAGGCGACTCCCGTGGCGACCTCGGGCAGGGCTTGGAGCCCACCTGCCAGCCCCGCCCCCACGGGAACACGGCTGTCCACGCCACTGCCCCCACCCCTCCCTGCGCCTGGCTTGCCCCTGCTTTTATCCGGTCGACCGCGTCTCTCCGTGTAAATACTGAGTGAGGTGTTCTGTTTAGTTTTAAATATTTACCATTTAGGTCACTCGAATGTGTCATTCGTCATTCTCAGGCCCCATCTGACCCATATTCAGCCACGATGTGACATTCTGTGGGTGGGGGGACACTCTCTTAGCATCTGACACCGTGAAGTTAGCCACTCAGGCGCGTCCACGGACGCAATGCACTCTTATAGCAGGCGTCATCTCCCACCTGGGCACAGATTCCCACTTACTGATAAAACCGCAGTAGGCTTGATTCCCGGGAAGAGCTCATCGGCTGAAAACAGAACGAGAGCCTGCAAGGTCTCCCGGCTCTGGACACTCCCGTAAATCCAGCGTCTGCCCTGAGCCCCCCGGAGGGGACAGAGGAGCGGAGCCGCCGCGTGCCTGCCGCGCACCACGCAGCCTGGGGCCTGCCCCCAGCACGCGAGACGCGAGCACGGCTGCAGGTTCACTGAAAATGCTGGCTTTGGAGGGGCTGCTGGCGCCCTGAGCCCACCCGCCCCTGACCCCCGGGGAGGCTGTCCAGGCGCTCACTGCAGAGCCACCTCTTCCCCGTTTGCCTCTGCGCTTCATTCTAAGTCAGTTTTGAACTGGGGCGGTTCCAGCGGGGCCAAGGGGTGGACGAACTGCTGCCCAGCTGGCGAAACCCCTGGGACGCTCGAGCGAACCCCCCGAAGGACTGATCAGCATATTCGAAGGGTGGCTGGGTGGGTAGGTGGTTCACACGGTGACGTGTTAGTCATTTCTGGGGTGATTGCCAGGGAACTCCCAGAGTCTCAGGCTCTCCTCCAGCCCCCGCGTCCTAAGGCCTAAGCTGCCGTCCTTTTAAACTTTAAAAAAATCTTCTGAAACTTTGAGCCCAAATACTTTGTTGAGAGGAAAAGAAAGAAGGGCCAGACCCTCAAAACAGTTTCCAAATCCAAGGTCCCTTGGCTCCCGAAGGTGACATACACATTATGCTGGCGACACCTGTGTGGTGCTGAGGACTCTGCGGCGGAACACGCTCTGCAGAGCCGCCACACTTGCAGGGTGGAGAAGCGGCCCGGCCCAGCAGGGCTGCCACGATCCCAAAGGTGTGCGCAGGTGAGGCGTGCGCAAATGAGGTGTGCGCAGGTGAGGCGTGCACAGGTGAGGTGTGCGCAGGTGAGGTGCATGCAGGTGAGGCGTGCACAGGTGAGTTGTGCATGGGTGAGGCGTGTGCAGGTGAGATGTGTAGGTGAGGCATGCACAGGTGAGGCGTGTGCAGGTGAGACATGTGTAGGTGAGGCATGCACAGGTGAGGCGTGCACAGGTGAGGCGTGTGCAGGTGAGGCATGCACAGGTGAGGCGTGCTCAGTTGAGACATGCATAGGTGAGGTGTGCACAGCTGAGGCATGCACAGGTGAGGCGTGCAGGGGAGCAGCTGCCCTTGGCGAGCCATGCAGCACACACCACAGACTCCACAGGGGCCGTGGCCAGGAGCCCTGCACAGGTTGCTGTGACATGCTAGCATTTATGGGTCACCTGGAGGCCAATACCAAAGCAGAAATCCCAAAGGCCACAGGCAGCGTGTCCCTGAGATCATGCTGGTGGCTTCCTCCCTCTGTGTCTGAGGATTTGGGGGCCGCACCACAGCTTCTCAGACGCTGCCGGTCATGCGTCCTCAGTTCCATCCGTGTCTTTGGACGAGGACCCTGACAGGTGGACGGCGCAGCCAGTCCCTGTGTTGGAGACGGCAGCGGGGCCCAGAGCAGGCAGCTCACAGCAGAGTTTCTCCCCCACCCCAGCAACGACGGGGTGGCCCTTGGTGTCGGAGTCTGAGCTCATAGGGAAACGTGCAGAATGCACACACATGCACGCCCCACACAGGTGCACACCTGCTCACACGCGTGTGAACACGGCGGTGCCAGGTGGGAAGACCCAGCACGCCGCCTGGAGCCCAGGTCCGCACAGGTCCGCGCTATCCCCACCGCCGGAGCCACACTCCAGGGCACCGAGCAACCCACCCTGGCGGTTTCCAACAGCGAAGCACAGCGCAGCTGAGAATTGATCGGCCGGGGAATCATTTGCCTGCGGTGCTGTCATCCGCCCAGCGGTGTTTGTCGAGGACAAATATTTAGCCGCCCTACACTTATGGTGTAACCTGACATCTTCGCAGCCGAGTGCGTCAGGTCCCGCCAGGGCCAGAGGGTCCTACTCTGAGGGCGTCCTTCGAAGACGGCCACTCCGCCCGCAGGGCAGGGCAAGACACTCCCTCCACGGGCGGGGGCGTGAAAATGTCTCGGAAGGAGACAGAAGCAGCCAGTGCATACCGCCGAGGTGCGTGCCTCGGAATGGCTAATGTTGGGTGAGTCCAACCTCAGTTAAAAAGGAAAACGGCCCTCCCTGGTGACGCAGCGGGTTGAGCACCGCAGTGACTGCAGCACGAGTTCGATCCCTGCCGCCAGCCAGGGAGGGGACCCGCATGGTGCAGCAGACCTCTCCTGCCTCCCCGCTACTCCCGTCAGCAGTGTGTTTCACTTAATCTGTCTGTTCTGCTCCCCGTTCTGTCTCTGGTGGATCCTCTCACCCCCGGCACCTCTGGCCTGTCCCCCAGTGCTTGTGTGCATAAATAAATAAATCTTTTAAAAAAGAAAAGGAAAACAGATGATGTCATCTAGCCTTTCATTGAAAGATTTTGGGGCACGTCCGGGCGGGTGCAAAAGACCCCGGGACTGCAGGCAGGTGCCCAGCACCTGCACCCACCTCCTGCCCCTCGACCTAGGCCTCCCTCCCCACACCCCGCGGCTGGCGCCCTAACACGGGACTGAACATCCGCATCCGGGCACAGCAGCGACTGGTTTCTTTGGCGCAAAGGGCCCATCTTTGCTTGCCTTTCCTTCCCACAACGAGGAAACAGAACGAGCCTAGGGCTTGGCGTTGTGGGCACAGCCTTTGCCTCTAGGACGGACACCGAATGAGGCTGACGGTAGGCGTCTAGGAGCTGGTTATCACCAGCCTGGGCACTGGTGACCCGTGGAAGCGGTGTAGCCCTAACACCTTGCTTATTTTCTTGGAGGTTCCCCGCTGGGTTTAAGGAGGGCGTGAGGACCTGAGAGACAGCTGGCGCGGGGAGTCAGCAGCTCATCCACCCAGGGGTCGTGCTTCAGAGGCACCGTGTCCCGGGGCGCCGCTCCCACGTGCCTGCAGCAGCTGTAGCAGCAGGACCCGCGCCCTCAGGCAGGCCGGGCACACCTGCAGGGCCCTCTCTGGGCCCGGCCCTGCTCCCCGGGGACTCCCCGCCACGACACCCCTGTTGTCTGCACCACTTGGACTTGAGGGGCCTGTGGGCTGTAGCCCACACCCTGAGACAAGACCCCCGCCTGGTCTGCGCAGACCCCGGACTCAGGGCATGGTTCATCCTGGCCCCAGGGCCCCGGAGAGCTGCCGGCAGTGGGCGGCGGCAGGAGACGCACTGCAGGCCGCTCTGCCCAGTCCTGAGGGAAGCAGCGTCCCGTCCAGGCCCCACGTCCAGCCTGGGTTTGCTTTCAGCCTTGCTTCCCCTGCCCCGGGAGGCTGGCCACGCCGCTGCTGGGGCTCTCCTGGCTAGAGGCCGGGGCTCAGTCTCCTTGCTGCCCGCAGTGGTTACAACGGCTCACACGGACAGGAGTGTACCGGTAACGCAGGCGCCTCGACGTCGGGTGGAGCACAGCCGGTGCGGACACAGACCGTGTCGGAGCCCTGCCTCGGTCTGCACCGCGCAGGCACGCGGCCGGGTCCGCCCCGGTCACCCAGGCCCAGCTCCGTCCTCCAACCCTGCGGCACGCGACCTTCCGTGTCGGGCGCGAGCCGTGGGGCAGCTCCCGGCGGGCTCTGGAAGTGACCGCGGCATTCTGGACCACTGAAGCCAGAAGGCGCAGAGCAGCGGGTGGTCTGCCCCAGTCCCTGGGTGGGCGCCCCCGTGGTCTACGCGCCCCGCCTCTCAGCAGAGCCAGCCCTCCCCACTCCGCGCCGGACTTGAGGAGCCAGAGTCCATTTTCCGGGGGGTCCGCAGCAAACAGCATGAGAGCGCAGCGCTGAGCGGAGTTCCAGGCATGCTGGGAGGACAGGCAGGGCCCCGGCGAAGCACAGCGGCCAGCGCCAGGTGCCGGGACCACAGAGCAACCGCCACTTGTCTGCAGACACACGCGGGCCCGCTGCAGCGCAGCTTCCACGACTGGAAATAATAATCATCCCTCGGGAGTGAGCGCCCCCGCCCCCCACTCCCTGGTTCTGCAGATTCCCCCACGTGCCTGTGATGTTGGAATCCAGAACAAAAATGTCTTCTCTGAGCCATGCTGGAGCTAACTCCTAAAACCCGGAAAACTCAGCTTGCGGCTCTTCACCCAGTGGGGACAGAATTCACACCGCGAGGCCAGGGGCACAGGCCGTGGCGGGGCCCATCCACGGTGTCTCCCACGGGGCAGGGGCTGTCACTTGGCTGGAGGGCCCTGCCATACCTCCAAAGTGAAATGCAGCAGAAGCCTAGGTCCCTGGGGACACCAGCCTCGTGATGAAAACAGGCTGTCTCCCGACTCGGAGAACCCCACTTGTCTGAAAACACCCACCGATGTGACGGAAAAGGCCGGTGAGCCCCCGCCCCAAACAATTTCTGGGGCTTTGAGAAGGCAACCGAACCCACAAGCCCGGGGACAAGGAAGCCCTGTCTGTGTGTTTTGGAAGTTTAAAGGAAAAGGAGAGTTGCCGGTGGCCGAGACACCGCCCGGGGCAGGAAGCGCGGGCCAGCGCAGACAGGGAGCTGGCCCGCCGCGGGCTGGCCCGGCTTGGAGAGGCCTCTGTGTTCCCGAAAGTGCTCTGTCATTCTTTAATCTTCAAACGCGGTGACTCCTGCCCTGCTGAGGCCTTGCAGGCTTTCTCTCCCTGACTTAGCACAAGGAATCTGTGGTGTCAGTGGCCCTTGCTGGGCACTCGTGTGCCGGGGCTGGCGCTGACTGGTCAGGACCGGCGGGTCCAGGACACGGCCACCGGCCCAGGCTGGCCACGCTCTCGGGCTCTGCGGGCCGTCTCCAAGCAGCGGGGCAGACACGGGACACGGCTCCGGCAGAGGCAGGGCCGCCCCACGAGCACACAGCCACGTGGCGGCGAAGGCCATCAGCTCAGGGTGGGCTCAGCGTCTGTGAGCAGGGCCCCGAAGGCTGTGCGGACGAGCACGCGGGGCTCCGGTTCCAAGTCGGCGCCGGTGCCGTAAGTCAACGCTTCCTCGTCCTCCAGCTGAGGACGTCTGGCGTGGACATCAGAGCGTTTACTCCACCCCCGCTAGGAGACCGGATCTGGAGACCCAGGCAAACACCGCTAAAGTCGCGCAGAAACCACGGAGCAGGTGCTTGAACATTCCGGAAAGAAAAAAGCGCTGCTCTTTGCGGACCAGATTCTTGCATTCCTTGAGTACGTGGCACGAGGCCAGGCAGGGAGGGGTTCAGAATGCAGAGGGGCGTCCCCGGCTCCCGGCAGGCTGTGTGACCGCTCCTGTGCTGTCCCCCGCCCTTGCACGACGCAGGTGCTCAGCCAGCGCCCAGCCAACAAACCCGCCTGAAGACACGGCCACGCACAGAGCAGGCCTGCCGGGCCTCCCAGCACCGGGCGCCCTCACGGGCCGTGGTAGCCGACGCACGCACCGATGCTCACGAACGCCCACGCAGTGATGGCGGCCCCTCGCCGGGTCCCAGCGGCCTTTTCCCATCTGCTTTCCCGCCTGTTCTTCTCTGCTCCATCCCCTGACACAGATTTGTGTGATGTGCGTGCAGTAACCGACTCATTCTTCGCGCTAACCCTGCCGCTCCCGCCCTCCACCAGCGCCACGGGCACGCGCCGCAGGACTCGTTCACAGCACCCGAGCAGGCATGCCTCGGCCCTGCTGCTTCCTGCTGAGGCCCCACAGTGCAGCCTGGTCATTCTGAGCATCAAAACCGCAAGACGCAGGCACACTCAGTGAAATAGGTGCATTAGGGGTCTCCCTGGTGGTGCAAGGGTTTGGGCACTGTACTGTGAGGCAAACCTCAGCCACTGCAGCACGAGTTCGATCCCCGGCCAGGAAGGGGACCCACAGGGCGCAGCAGACCTCTCCTGCCTCCCGCTGCTCCCCTCAGCAGTGTGTTTCAGTAGATCCACCTGTTCTGCTCCCCACTCTGTTGCTGGTTATTCCTCTTACCCCCCACACCTCTCGCCTGTACCCCAGCTCTTGTGTGCATAGATAAATAAATCTTCAAAAAAAAGGGAAAGAAATAGGTGCACTAAATAGCCTGCCGGCTTTCAGAATCCCGGTTTCAGCCCAGCCGGCTCCGTCAGCCGCACGAGGCTCCCGGTGCTGTCGGTGCTGGCAAGAGACCCGCTTGACAGGCTGATGGGTGGTTGGCCGCTCCCCACCTGCCCCGCTCACGCCCGTCCAAGCTGCTGAAACGTCCCTTCTTCAAGTGCCCTTTGCTAAGTGCTGAGGCAGGAACAGAAGTCCGTTCCGAGCTGGGCACCTAATTTTTATTAATAATATCTTCACTCTATCAATCATTGTTAACTTGCGGGAACATTTGAAGAAATTCCAAGCTGGCAAGAGGGAGCGCGGCAGCTGTCCCGTCCCTGCCTGATGGATGCGCGGCGCTGGCTGCATCACAAATACGCAGTGACTCAGCCCGCTGGGCTGGCTCTCTGCGGCAGGCAGGGACAGCGTGTCCTTCAGAGGCGCTGCCTCCTGCCCCAGGGCCGTGCCGGCTCCCTCCACCTGGCTCCCCAGAAGCCCAGGGCGGCTCGGCCCCGCGACGCAATGGGTGTTGGGGGTGGTCCATGGGTGCAGGGAGGGCTCCCTGGTCCCAAGACCCACCCGCCACTGGCTCAGCCTGTGCACCACTGTGCCTGCAAGCCAGGACTGTGCCTGCCCCCAGTGCGGAGGGCAGAGAAGAGGGGGCGAGTGCAGGGGGGACCCAGGAACTGCCATAAGAGGGTTCTGGCCTCCCCCTGACACACAGACACACCCTGAACCTGACGTCCTCGCCCAGCCTGGAGCGTCAGGAACAGGGCAGGAACAGGCTGGTTCTGGGGGGCACACAGATCACGTTTGTTTCTACCCAGCAAACCTCACTTCCAGGAGGAAAGTTAAAGGAGCTGCCCAAGCACTCTGAACATACGCAGCTTCGTTAAAAAGCATGAAAAGCCACAGAGTGAGTGAGGAGGACTTTCGGGAGCGCCCACACGTGGTCAAGGAAAGGTCCAGGGACTTTGGACCAACCCCAGACCTTCAGCCACGCACACCCGGCGCTGCCTGGCGTGGTCATGCGTGTCTGTGTGCGGTAGCTCTGCACGCTGCAGCGCGCGTGCCAGGGCGGGAGGGGCAGCTGGACGGCAGGGCCCGGGCTCGGACTCAGTGCCGGGGCTGGCCTCACCCACGAGTGCCCTGGCCTGTTTGTCCACAGCGCGGTCAGTAGGGACTGGCGAGCAGCGGGTCGCACCGTGTCGAGGCGCACGGGGCGCTCCTGGCGTCCACTCCCCTGCATCGGGCCAGACCCCTGGGCTCCCTCACGTTCAGACGAGCCTCAGCGTCCACTCATGGAGGCAAGGAAAGGCTCGCTGGCCTCAGAGAGAGGACATGTGTGGCTGTTAATGGCAGACTCTTTGGGAAGAAAGCTCGGACATCCTTTCTTGTACTTCCACTGCTCGAACGTGCCGCTCCCCATGCCCCTCCCGGCGGTCACATCACTGCAGGGAGAGCGTGGCTGACACTGGCCGAGGACCTGCCCGTCGGACCCGCAAAGGGAATGTCCTCTCCCGTGGACTCTGCCGGACGCTTCAACATGAAGGCCTCGAGCTCTTTCTTCTCTGGAACAACTTGCCATCGTTCAACCGGAGACTTCAAATGCGCTCAGCTACCTTGTCAAGAAGAGCGGGAAAGTTGTGTGTTCCTCTGCAAACAGAGAACACCCCGCAGGTGACATTTGAAGGGCACGGATGACGGGCACTGACTGCTCAAAGTAGACTTAGAAACGTGCTCTTCATTGTTCTTTACGGGTCTAATTATCCAGGTATTGTCATGTCAAGAAAGAGTTTTACGTGACACATGTTGTTCCCTTCAGGAAAAAAAAAGTCCAAGCTGGAGACAAAATCTCCTTGGGAGCCGGGCCCGGGCCGCGCCAGTGTCGTGGGCACCCACGGGCCCTGGGCAGGTGCGTGTAGGAGAAACACCCACTGTGGTGGCAGCCACGCCGCTGCAGGTTACGTCTGGCACACCCGGCCGTGTACGAGCACGCGTCTGAGGGCAGTCGCCGGGCAGACGCTGTGCCGCGTGCACTGGGCGTGAGGGGCGGGAGGAGAGCATCTGGAGCACCGTTAGGAGTCCAGAAATGTTTCCCTCGCAACTTCCCTCTGCCGACCATGCCCCTCAGCCTCTTGTGAGCCCTTGGAAACTACCAGGACACGCGTGCCCACCGCCCCTGGCGCTGCAGAACCTCCAGCTCCCCTTCCCCTTTGTGCGTTAAACTTGGTTCCACCCGTGGCGCACCCTCGGTCCTGCTCCAGGGCCCGCATCTGCCCCTCTGCTCTGTCTGTCCGGCAGCCCGTCCTCCCAGGCCCCACCCACGGGCTTCCCGCCAGCGTGTATCAGCACCTGACGTGAGAGTCTTCCTTTGGGTTCAGTTCCAGAACGCCCGGCGAGAACGTGCACTCCAGGCTGGAAAAGCACCTGGCCAGTGTTTGTCGCAGCTGTCTCGGCCCTGCCCACACAATGCCCAAGAACAACCGCCACTGCCGCAGGAGAAAAGACCGGGCCGGCCGGCCGAGCCCTCTGCTGGAGCCCTGGTCTGCAGTGCCGGGGCTCACAGCAGGCGGGGATCACATGACCCCAGCCACACTGACCCACGCGAGCTGGGGTCAGATGCACTCACATTGGCCCCGGGATGCTCACGACGCTGGGCTTCGGGGTGGCAGCACCAGGGTACCTGAGGGCCTTGCCCGCCCCACTGTGTCCTGTTTGACCTTCTAGGGACACCGTCAGGAAAGTCTGGGGCTACTTGCACAGGGCCCTCTCCCGAGAGCCCAACCCTGCTTGCAAATAACTCTCCCTTTAGAAAACAAAACCCAAAGGCAGCAACGAGAGTCTTGCCAGGCACAACGGCACTCAAGCAGAGGGCGTGAGTCAGCAGATGCTGCGTGACACGCGGGCGCGAGCTACGGAGACGCACAGCCCCCACGGGAGTGTGGGGACAGCCGGCCTTCTCGTGCACATCCTCTGCTAGGCCAGAGACCTCAGCACCAGGCTTCACACAGGCACAGGGCACCGGGGCACTTGGGGGGGGCAGGGTGCACACCTGCCCTGCTCGACAGCAAGGCACCCCAGTGAGCCATGGTGGGGCCTGCAGGGGAGCCCCACCTGTCCTCCGGGCTCCTGAAAGAGCACACCTCCACCAGGCAGGCCAGAGGGTGCCCGCGGACAGCTCTGCAGACGCAGCCCCGTGCCGGCAGCTCAGACACAGGCGCAAGGCAAACGTGTGCCGGAAGTGAGTGCTGCACTGGCTTCTTCCGTGAGACAGTCTCCCTTGCACTCTGCTCATTCACACTGAGCAGTGGGGGACATTCCCTTGTCAAGCAGAGAGCTGGGGCCGGGGCCTGGCCTCAGTCAGCTGCCATCCACAGACCCCAGTTGAGCACCCCAAAGGCACTGGCTTAGGGGACCTTCCATAATGAATTCCCACATTAACCCTTTAGGGCGACCTGACACCCGTCAATAGAAATGCAGGTTTGCTGCAAAGTCCTCAAGATGAGCCCAAATAAACTACTTCAGAAAATACTGAAAAGTTTTTCAATAGTAAAAGTATAAAATTTAATGGGGAGGGGACTAGAGAAAAGTTTGCAGTGATAAATTATAACATGCTAATATGTAAGAAACGCAATTACATGTTCATCACTTGCAGTGAAATGGTTATTATAATAGTATGGTATAAAAATGATAGGGTTATTATAAAATAATAGGGAATCTATCTTACCTTCCTTTGCATTAAGATATAATAAAATTACACATTGAGAACAGATTAGGCCTTCCAGTATCCTCATGAAACATTAGTTAGGTCTGGCCGGTCTGCTAAGACTCTCTTTGCTGAGAGCTCCTTTTAGTGAGACGTAGCCAGAGACAGCTTCCTTCTCAAGGGGGTGCCCGAGGCCTTGCTCCGGGGAGACAGTTTGCAGGTGGCTCGAGCTGCTGTTCCTGTGACCCAGAGGCCTGCTCCGTACCCAAGCTTTTAAATAAAGCCAGCATTCCTTTCTCCACTCGTTCATGACAGTTGAGAGCTGGAGAGAAACTTCTAGAAGGAGACTGAAACCCTAACCTGCAGGGCCACTGTGGCTGGGCCCCAGGGCATGTTTGAGGAGGCCCCATCCCTCTGGCCCCCAACTTGCCGCACCCTAGAACCAGCTATTCCCCAAACCCACACTCAGCAAGCTCAGGTCGCTGACTGGGGGCTCGCCAGCTGGGGAGGGGGACAGCCAGAGTTTGGGGCACGGGGTCTTGGGCAATCTGTCCTTGGGACACCAAGGGACGCGCTTCGCTGGGCAAGGCATTGTTTTGACAGCGGAAGCGCTGGCAGCACACGGCTTCAGGGAGGTTCTCTGCCGCTGGTCCAAGTGCTCACTGAAAACCCGCCCATCCTGGGAGAGGCTCTGCTGGCCCTTTCTGGAGCCTCTGGCCTGCAGGGGTGACGGCCGGGGGCGGAGAAGCGCCGAGTCCTGGCTGAGTGTGACCAGGGGCCCGTCTGGCGAGGAGTGAGGTGAGGCCCCCAGCCGAGGTCCCTGGGTCTCAGGTCCACTCCGAGATCCCTCAACCACAGCATGAGCTGCCTTCACCTGCTCTGTCCCCTCGGGGGAGACTCGAAGCGCCCCAGCAGGCCCCAACACCAGCCTGGCCTCCACCCCGTGGACACCTGCGAGCTTTGGCAAGCCCCTGCAGTGCCCCATGTTGGGGGGGCTCCCCCTGAACCCCAACGCACCAGCGCCGCCCCCGGGGTGCCAGTCTCAGACTGTCTGATCATGTTTTCAAATGAAAGTACACCCCGCGCTTGTCTGGCTTCTTAATTTCTCCTAAGACAGTGACAGACTCCTCCACACGCCCCCTCTGTGGTGGCTCTCATTATTTCTCCCTTTATTCCTCCATCTCACCCACTCTTCCCCGGCGCTGCCCCCCGCCCCCCGGCCCTGTGTTCCGTCACTTCGGTATCAGCCTCCTGTCTGCCGCAGCCCACTATTCTGCACTTATTTTATTACTTGGCTTCCTAGCCTGCTCCTGTGATTCATCCCTAACCGCTGCTGACTGTAACATAACTCCTGTGCCGTCTCCCCCTCCGCGCCAGCCTCCTCAACCTTTAACTCAGGGTGTCAGCTAGAGCCTGCCGTGTCATCCCGGGAACAGGCTTATCTTCGGCACCAACTCGATCGCTGTGTTTTTCCCGCAGAGCAATCAATTTCATCAGCTGGAGGGCTGAGCCTGATGTTTTCGAGTCCCTCTGAATAAGAGCAGCACAGATGAATAGGCAGCAAGTAGGGAAAGGCGGCGGTAAATCGGGCCCACGGCCAGTGCCGGCCCCAAGACAAGGTCAAGACACTCTTCTTCTTAACTGAACTTCGTGGCTTTTACCCCACGTCGGCCTGGGTTGCGTAACCAGGTTATGTAAGGGGAGGGCAGAGGTCACACAGCAGGTGGGGTTTCGAGGTATTTTTACAACTGAAGGGGACACTTGAAGAAGAATGAGGAACTTGTTGAAAGGAAACACAGTACAAAACACCCAAAGTCAGAAAAGAGAACAAATTCCCCGTGTAAGCTCTGGCAAGGCGCGTGGGTGACGAGCCCCTGGAGTCTCCTGGGGAAGAAAGAAAACGGGGCGAGAGCGGGGGGCCTTGGGCGCCAGAGCTTCTGCCTAACTCCTGGCGCTGCTCTCAGCACACGAGGCCTGGATGGCTCAGGAGACCTGCCGGAACCAGAACCAGGGGCCCACGCTCTTCCTGGCCACCCAGCACAGGGGCAGAATCTGTATTAATAAAAGTACTTTAAAATCCTGTTTCAAATGTTTATGACCATAAGCCCCTAATAGACTCACTGTCTTCTCTTTTATTTATTTGTCCTTGGGGTGCTCTCTCTCTCGCTCTCAGTTTTGTTGAGAGACAAGTCACACACTTTGAAAGTCCTTTAAAGGTCTACAGCTCTGGGGCCTCCCTGGCGGGTTGAGCACCGCACTGTGAAGCATCCGCAGCCACCGCAGCATGAGTTCGACCCCAGCCAGGGAGGGGACCCCCATGGCACAGCAGACCTCTCCTGCCTCCTGCTGCTCCCCTCAGCAGTGCGTTTCATTTGACCTGCCTGTTCTGCTCCCCGCTGTCTCTGGGGGATCCTCTCACCTCCCACGACTCTGGCCTGCACCTCAGTTGTTATATGCATAAATAACTTAAGTCTTTTAAAAAATAAGTCTACAGCTCAGTGGGTTTAGTATATTCACAAAACTGGGCAACTCTCACCCCACTAAATCACTCTTAGAACATGTCATCACCCCAAAAAGAAGCCGCTTCCCATGAACATCGCCCCTGTCTCACCCGTGACCAGCCCCTTGGCACCACCCCTCGGACTCCGTCCCACAGACTCGCCTGGCCTGGAGGTTTGACACAAACAGAATCCTGCACCTTTCACCGATGCATTTTCTGGCTTCACCACGGAGCAAGGGGCAGCGCCCCATCTCCACTGTGGCGCCCGGGGCCCCACACACGGATGGGTTACCCACCCCTCCACCCCTCTAAATGACCCCTTCGGGCGTTCCATTTGGGGGTGTCGTGAATAACGCTGCGACTGCTCCCCTCACCGTTCGACCTCGTCTCTGCTGGCTACTGCCCGGCCCCCTTCTTGGGACCACGTCTGGCGGACCCCAAGTCGCGGCATCCCCGGAGAGCAAGTGCCGCGGGCCCAGCACCCTCCTCGCAGGCTGGGTCTCGCGAGCGCGGCGTCAGCCCTGATTGCAGGTGCCCGTGGGAGCGCCCGGGGACGCCACTGCCCTCCCCTGCATCTCCCTGCGTCCCCTGAGGCCCACGGCCCTGGACAGGGCCCACACATCTGCAGGCCGCACGTCAGAGGGCCTTGCGGCCACCTTGGGCGAGACATTCGCTTCCATCTTGAGACCCTCTGGCTTCCCACGTCCTCCTGCAGCGTCCGGGAGTTGGGAAGTCAAAGCTCGGCCAGAACAATGAGACGGAGCATCAGAGGCATGGCACAGCTGGCAGAGGCAGACTCAGCCCCGGGTGCTGGCCGCAGACCCCAAAGCCAGGGGCAGGGCCCCGTGCTCGTGGGGGCAGCTGAGAGTCTGCCGGAAGGGGTTTCTTTTCCAGTGAAAACCAGTAGTAAAACGGGGACCGGCGAAAATGGAAAGGGGTCACAGTACAAACACTACGTACCCCAGAAATGTGGGACGATGGACCGAGAGAATGACAGCATGAAATTCCTGCCGCCTCTCCAGCAATCAACCCGACAGAGGCTGGGTTAAAGTTTACCTTTTATGGTCGTTCAAGAAAGCTTCGATAAGCAAATTAACAGTGTCAACCAGATTTCGGAGGACTCAGCTGCCTCGGGAGCACGAGACGTTGTTTTCCACGGCAGAGGCAAGCGTGGCCGCCCACCAGGCTGGGCCTGGCCCACCGGACAAAGCTTCCGTCGTCGTCCTGCCCGCCTCCCTCCTGTTTCCATGAGAATTTCATGAAGCCATTGTTTCCTAGCCCAGTCCTTGCTGGCTTAAAAATCGTAAAATGTCCTCTCATTGGAACCTGGACTCCTGGGCCAGGCCTGGCCTGACATTAGCCCGCACGACAGCGGCCGGACAGTCCTGGTCGTGACGGGGAGTCACAGGCCGCTGGCTCTGCTGCCGAGGAACATTTCAGAGCTCAACACAGACAGAAGCACGCACTGCGATGGCAGCGTCGCGGGGGGCACGCGGAGAGGGTGTGTCACCGCCGCGGAGCAGTCCCCGGGCCCCGACGGGCTGAGCAAGGGACCTCACAGAAGGGGTGATGCCAGGGGTCCGTGGGGGGTCCCTGGGGCCTCTCGGCCTCGTTCCCTGGTACCTGATCTGTCCCAGCATGTCCCAACTGCACAAAGGAGCGCCTCGGGGGACGGGGTGGGGCGGGGGAGCAGCCCGTGGGTCGGGGTCAACTCCTGCAGACACCGGACCCACAGGCTTCTCAGGGGCCCCGAGCGGGTCCTTCCACCCTGGCCCATCTCCAAGCCCCCCGGGACGCGCGGCCGTGTCCAGGGTCAGCGGTGGCCACAGCCGGAGCCGGGCACCCCACGATGCCAGGACAGCCGAGCCCCTGCAGCGAAGTGTCATCACCCCTAACACTGCTGCCAGCTGCACAGGCCGCCCCGCCAGGCCCCAAGCGGGGGTTTTGTGCTCGGCGGAGACCCGCCAGCTCTGGCTGCTCCTCCCCGCAGCTCCCGCAGACCCAGGAGTCCTGGCCCTCTGCTCTGACCACCGGGCCACGGGCTCGGCTGACTCCTCCTCGGCCGGCCCACAGCTCACGCCCGGAGTGCCGGGCCCACGCGCAGCTGGCGAGTGAGCAGCCGTCACTCTGGCCCGGTGGAGCCCGCCTGGATGCCGCAGTCTTCTCGGCAGCGTCCCTTGGCTGCTGACTCAGACGCGTGCACCCATCCAGCGCGCAGAAGGTCCAGCACCTTCCACGCCCCAGGGCCCGAGTGGGGGCAGGTCGCTGGCCTGCAAAGCAGAACACTAAGGCTCAGCCGGTCAGCACTCGCCTGAGGCGAGGGGCGGATCAGTCCTGTCCCCCCACGGTGGCCGCAGTAAATAGGTCTGGGGTCCTCCGACAGCTGTGCTTGGGTCCTAAGGTGAAGCTGGCCCCGGGGCTGACCCCCCAGCGCCTTCCGAGGCCGGTCGGCTCCCGGGGGGCCTGACGGAACCGAATCTCTGGGTCTTCCAGGGCGCACATCAGGCCCTGAGCCCGCACCAACCCCAAGGTGACCCCAGGCCTCCCTGAGGTCAGTCACCCGAGACATCAGCCCCGTGCAACAATCCCCAAAGCAAGACACCACCGGAACGACCACGTGAGACAAGCCGAGGCCGCAGTGTAAATACTCATGTGCGTGAGTCTGACGTTTTTGCAGAGTGAATGCACAGGAAAACTTCCCCTTGCAGAGCAAAGCACCCCTGAGAAGTGCCCCAGTGGCCTCTCGGCCTCATTATCCAGAACAGGCCTCCGCCACTCTGCAGCGTGAACGGGGGGCTGACAGCCCCACCACGAGTGCCCCCCAAACAGGACGGGGGCCGCTGGGGCACGGTGTCCTTGGAGCATGGGCCCACAGCGTTCTGCCGGCTTAGCTCCCATGCCTGGCCCTGCTTGAACCCCGCTCTCAAGGAGCCGGGCACTGTCCCCGCATTAGCAAAAGCAGCATACAGCCAATTGGTTTTTAAGCTGCTGACTCCCTGCATCCATCACAGAGACAAACCGCCAGCTCCCACCGGAGCGAGGGCGGCCGATCCAGGACAGAGACGCTCGGTCTTTTGTCTCCGCTTATTTGATGGCTGCTGGTAATTGGAAAATCACCTCTAAATTCATCTTTCAGAAACAAGTCAAGTCCAGTCTAATTGCCGAAGGGCGGCTCAGTCCTAACTTCCTGACAGATGGCTGGACGGAGGCCAGAGGAACTCGCGGGGAGAAAGCAGACACGTGGTGTCCAGGCAGAAGGACGTGAGGTGTGTGGGTGCACACTAATGGGGGATCCTACACCCTGGTTCTCGAATGCCCCCGCCAGGGCCGTTTGCAAAGCGCTGTGCTGGGATGGTGCCCCAGGGAGTGCACTGCGTCTGCTGTGCTGCTGCAGCCACAGTCAGAGGGCCAGCAGGGCCCTGGCGGGCGCCCAGTCCAGAAAATGCCCGCACTCGGGCTCTTTAAGGTCACTAAGCCAATGAAGACCAGACTCTGTCCAAGCTTTGTGGACAGAGGCAAACAAGGAGGCCTGGTCATCAGGAACCCCCAGGTCTAGCGAAACAGGGGGGACCCCCTGAGGAAGAAGGCAGAGCAAAGGGATGAGAGTGCATGGGAAGCCCCCAGGGGCTGGCCAGCGCATGCCCTTGGTATTTATGAGCGCGGTGGGGCGGTCTGAAATCAGAGAGGCCGCGCGTCCCCTACGCCCCGCAGCCTCGCACCTCCAGACGCCGACAGCGCCCACTGCCCCCTTTCCTACCTGTGAGTGCCACATACTCCAACCGTGCCCCCACAGAGGGACACCCCATCACCCAGGGCCCCTCCAAAGTAAAGGGCCACTGGCAGGTCCCCGCCAGCAGTGACCACAGCTGCGTCCGGAGCCCCATCCCAGATCCGGCGCACACTGGGCAGAGGCAGTGCCCCCTGGGGGGGAGTTCGGTCTGGGGGCACCGAAGGGGGACAGGAAGGCAAACAAGGGGGCCTGGTCATCAGGAACCCCCAGGCCTAGCAAAACAGGGGGACCCCCTGAGGAAGAAGGACTTCCAGAGCAAGAGCGGAATCACGTGCTGCGGCTCAGCCTCTCTGGCGCTGCCTGCAGAGGCAAGAGAGTCCAGCCACCCGGCCTGTCCACACAGCCTGCTCTCCAGCCTCGGGAGTCGCCCGGACAGGGGAGAGAGAGGGGGCTGGGGAGGCCTGGGGGACCCAGGAGCCGAAGGCAGATTTGAGGGAGTCTGGAGAGATGCCTCAGGGTTGGGGCTGTGAAGCAGCAGCAAGTGAGGAAACGCGGCATGAACGTGCAGGCGGGAGGGTGTGAGTGCGAGTGCAGCACGTATGCAGCATGCGCTGTGGGTGCATGTGCAGGCGGGCGTGTGCAGGCGGGCGTGTGCACGTGTGCAGGTGGGCGTATACGCGCGTGTGCACGCCTTGGCTGCTGCAGGCAGGGGAGAAGGGGGAGAGGCAGGCCGAGGGTAGAGTCTGCAGCCGAGACTGCAGTCTAAATTCCACATGAATGTTCCTCAGGAAACGGCAATAACCTTTCCATTCCAAGGCCACGGCTCACAGCACCAGCCTTCACTCCCAAGCTGCCCGCACCCAAGCTGGAAAGATCACCCTTCTTGGGGAGCACTGTCGCAGTGACCGCCACGCAGCTGGGGCACTGGCACGTGACCGGCACCCATCCCGTGCACTCCTGGGGGGACCGTTCCAGGTGTGCCTGGACTCCCCAGAGCTGAGGGGGCTCAGAGCATCCCTCTTTCTAAGGGCGTCCCTCAGCTTATGAGCAAGCACCCGGGAAGTGGGGCACACCCCCCAACAACCCTCACCTGTGAGGATGGGAGCTGGGGGTGAACAGGGCGCACCGCAGGCCCTTCAGCAGACAACCTGGGAGCACTCTGAAAGTTTCTGGGGGCCCCCAGGCATGGAGCCGCCCTCAATAGTCCCCCTTCCGCTGGCTGCTGTTTCCCCTGTCGCAGTCTCCACGTTCCTCACTTCTCTCCAGAATCCCTTCCAGTCAGCCACCCGCACCCCAGCCACTCTGCGGCTCTGCTTTCGTCTGCAGGAGCAGAACACTGCCGTAGCCGACCAGGGAGCCCTGGTTCGCCACCCATCGGCACAACGTGGGGCCTCTGGGGAAGAGCTGGACGGGAGACTGGGCGGTTCCGGGGCACACTGGCTGGGAGGGGGCAGCTGCCGGCTATTGCACAGTGACAGCAGCGGGCATGGAGCCAGCTCGGGGTCAAGTTCCAGCTGCACCACCACCTCAGCCCAGGACCCCAGAAAAGCAGCCCACACACCCCGCTCCGCCTGGAGCTAAGTCGAGCCCCGCCCCCCCAACACCGTCTGGGTAAATGTTAGCGCTCTCACCTCCAGGACTCTCGTTCGAGGAAGATGATGGCTTATACATTAATAAAGGGCTTCGGGGTCTTCCTGGTGGTGCGAGGGGTTGAGCACCACACTGTAGGGCTTCCTCAGCCACTGCTGCGCGAGTTCGATCCCCGGCCAGGGAGGGACCCACAGGGCGCAGCAGACCTCTCCTGCCTCCCGCTGCTCCCCTCAGCAGTGGATTTCAGTCGATCTGCCTGTTCTGCTCCCTGCTCTGTCTCTGGGGAGTCCTCTCACCTCCCGCGCCTCTGGCCTGTACCCCAGCTCTTGTGTGCATAAATAACTTTTAAAAATCTTTAAAAGAAAATAAAAACGAAAGGCTTCGAAGCTCTGGCAGGACAGTCACTTTGTCAACCTACGTTTTGTGCCCAGTGACTCAGGAGTGAGAAATGAGAAGACGCCCAGGCCAGGGCCACCTGCTGGGCAGGCCACACCTGGCTCCCATCTACCTGGTGTGGCTGAGGAGGCCAGAAACTTCTTAGCATTAGCTGCCACTGCTGGAAGAGCCGGAGCGCGTCCTTCCACCCAGATCCCGCCTCTCCAGAAGTCACGGAGCACGCACCCCCGTGGCGGCCGGCAAGTGGGGCAGGGAGCAGGCACAGAGCAGGGCCCCCCCGCCCCCGCCCGGCCTCCACCTGCCAGCGCTGCCTTGTCCAGTCCCTGCAGGCCACGACTGTGCCATGTTTGCACCAGATGCAAAAACACATCGTTTGTCCACCCCAGGGCCCCTTGGGACGCCTCACTTTAGCAATCACCGCGCCAGGCACTGGCAGGACTGCAGCGTGCAGGGCAAAGCAGCAGAGAAAGCGAGCCCCCTCCTGGCTCCTCGCACACAAAGTGCTTGGAGCAACTTGGGTTGTTGTCAGCAGCAGCAGCATCACCCCAGGATCATCAGATCACCCCAGTAACAGCAGCACCACCCCAGGTTCCGGAGCAGTAACCTGCTGGCGTCGCATCTGGTAAGCTGCGATGGGTGTGACTGCATCGGGTTATACTGGGTTTTGTGGAAGTCCAACGTCCTTCCCAAGATTTCTGCCAGTTCACAAGAGAATTAAGTCACCGTGCTCCTAGAGCCGGACCGCGGAGGAAGGCGGGCGTGGCTACAGGGACGAGAGGGTGTCAGTGGCCCGCCCCTCCCCCTCTCACACACACATACACACACTAGTGCACAAAAGTGAAATGCAGCCATGGGGGAAACTGAGCCAAGCACAAACGGCCTCCCTCCCCGCACACCTTTTTCCTCCTTCCGGCGCAGCACCCCAACTCTAACTCGGGGTATGCCTGCCCTTCCATGGAGAGCACGTAGCCCCAGCAGATGCCCTGGGAAGGTGTATCTGCCCAGCCGTGCACTTACTCATGGGGTTCTGCTGTCCCAGTGCTCCTCTCCTGGCCCACTCCCTTCTCCCTCTTCCCTCCCTCCTGGCCCTCCCTACTCCCTCCCCCTCCCTCTCCCCCCTCCCTCCTCCCCTCCCCTCCTTCCTCCCTTCTTCCCTCCCTTCACAAGCATCTGTCTGGCCCTCCTAAGCTCGGCCCAAGGACCCCGAGTCACACAGAAGACCACGGGTGGCCAAAGCCCGCTTGCAGCAGCGCCCCACTACGAAGATTAACCTGAGCCCCGCCCCCTGCATGTGGCTTTGCTCCAAGTGAAAGCTCCCCCTTCCCCTTCCCAGAGCAATGATCCCGAATTTTCATTCCGCAGGAAAAACATCTCGGAGTGCGTGTCCAAAAGCCGAGGCACCTAGGACAGCCGAGGAAACGACGCGGCTACCCTCCACGTCAGGGCTGCTTCACGTGGCTTGCTCGTGGTGAATCCCCTCGACCAACGGGAAGTGAAGGAAACGGGGTGCACAGGCATGCACCTGCACAGGCACGTGGGCAGGGAGAGTAAGCACAGCCAGGGCACGCCGGCCCCAAGCACTCGGCTGACCAGGTAAAGCCACGACAGGCAGTGACCGCACAGCTGCTGCCCGTGCACGCATTCCCCTGTGCCGGTCACTGAGCAGCGCCGGGCCCAGGTTGAAGCGTGCCCTGCGAGCGCACCCTGGCTGCTCCCGCTGCTAGCGGGCCGCGAGCATTCGATCAGGGGAAGAGATGCCCAGAACTTCTAATGCCAAGGAAAATTAAGCTGAGGAGGGACACTGGGGCTTCGGGTTTGCCCAGGAAGGTCAGGAAGATGGCAGAGATGCGGGCAATGCCGGGCACAGGGGTGTGCTGTGCGGGCAGGAGTGTCAAGGTCAGCGGCGTTCTGCTGCCTCCCACGCAAGGGGAAGAAAACACGAAAGAGAAGCCAGTCACCAGCGGCTCCCAAGGCCCGCCAGGCCGAGGAAGGAGACACCGTCCACCAGGAAGGACTGGGACGCGAGGCTGCCACTGACCTTGCCGAAGGCCAGTGCGGGAGGCCACCTCCAAGAGGCCCCAGCGCTGGGCAGTGGCCAGCACCACCCTTTGGGTGTTAAGACGGAAGTCCCAGCCTCTCGTTTGCATCTAATTAGGTCTGAGCTGACCACGCCACTGAATCTAGTCCTGTCTCTAACGCTCACCCTACTCGGGGAATTGAAAAATGTAAAATAATACCTCTGTAGCTGTTCTACGCCAGGAGATTTAAAGATGTCATTTTTTAAAGGAAGATTTAATTTTAGAACCAGCAAAAGAAACCGACAAAGCGAAGTCTGAAAGACTTGCAGAATTCCAACAACTTTGAATAATTTTATCATAGATGAGAACTGTTGCATAAAGGAGTGAAAATAACAAAACAGCGAACATTTACTTTGCACCCACAGAAGCCCTGGCGCTGAGTTCATTTTCAGGCACTGGACATGGGTTATTTCCTTTGTTTTTCTGCAAAGGAATGAGATTAAGGCAGTACCGTTACTTGGCTCGAGCTGCAGAGGACAGAACAGATTCAGAGAGGGTGAGTGGCTGAGGGTCACCCAGCGGGCACCCGTGACCCCTCGCCCCCAGCTGTGCTCAGAACGTGTACCCAACACAACGCAACACAGGCCACAGACTCCTGGGGTTAATCTGAGATTTTGGACTCCCCAAAGCTGCTTCTCAACAACAAAAACGCTGATCACACTTCGGGGGCACGATGTGCTATTTAAAGAAATTTTACGGTGGGATAAGGGTTTCTTCATGTTGGTCCTTGTCAGCCTCCCCGTTCCTCAGTTCGCTACCAGAAATGGGTTGAAGTACAGCTTCCCTCTTCCCTCCCTCCCTCCCTCTCTTCCTTTTTTCCTTCCTTCCTTCCTTCCTCCTTCCCTCCCTCCCTACCTCCCACTTCCTCCCTCCCTTCCTCCCTCCCTCCCTCCTTGGGGTACAGTGCTACAGGTCTGTCCAGGCTCCAGACATGTAAGCAGGCCGGACACAACAACGTTACTGCAGTTTATCTATCTACCAGATGCTTCTTCAGGCACAGCCAGGACAAGACAGAGGGTCTGGCGACAAAGTCTGAGCACGCTGGGAGCCCTGGCCTGCAGCTGCACAGCCCTCCCATCCCCACGCGGATGCCCGCCTCTGCCCTTCTCAGAAACATTCCAAACGGTGAACGGTCGTCTCCTCGGCCTCGTTTGTCCCCGAGCCCCTCACCCCCGCGGCCAAGTTCACGGGCAGTGCTGACCTGCTCGCTAAAGCACACGCTGTGTCCACACCGAAGTTCAAAGTGCAGCCTCCGCAGGCAGGTGGTGCTTGCCCAACAGGCTCCAGGCGCCTCCAAAACGGACCCTCCTTGCAGCACATTGGCTGAAACGGCACGACAGCAACACTGTCCAGGCCAGAGAGGTTGTTTGTGTGCTTCTTGGGTACAAGCGATCTTTATGACACTTGCAGGTGCCAAGTTTATCGCGCAAGAGACCAGCTCGGCTTCAGAGAAACAAGTAAATAAGGACCCGCCTCAGCTGGGCCTGTTTATGCTCCGTCTTGCGCACACGACAGAGCAGTTCGGTTCTGGCTGTTTCCTGCACGCGCAGCTGACGCCGGCAGCACGTGCCAGCCCGTGACCTTGCCACTCCCGCCGCCTTGGCCTGCCCCGGGCAGGTCCCGGCTCAAGCGCCCACGGCCCACGTGGGGAAACGGCACCTTCTGTGTCCAGCAGGCAACTCTGGGTGCCTTTCAGAGAGGTCCTCTGAGGGCCCCCTCTTCACCAGAGGCGACAGCCGAGTTGATGATAAATCCCGACGCGTGAACAGCTAGTGATGGGGTCAAAAGTCCAGAAAGGTTTCTGAAAATGAAGAGGCCAGGGGGCCTCCCCGGTGGCACAGGGGTTGAGCGCCGCACTGTGGGGCTTCTACAGCCACAATAGCGCGAGTTCGATCCCCGGCCAGGGAGGGACCCACAGGGTGCAGCAGACCTCTCCTGCCTCCCGCTGCTCCCCGCAGCAGTGTGCTTCAGCCCATCTGCCTGTTCTGCTCCCCACTCTGTCTCTGGTGTCTCCTCTCACCTCTGTGCCTCTGGCCTGCACCCCAGCTCTTGTGTGCATAAACAAATAAACCTTTTAAAAAAATGAGGCGGTCAGGGACATCGCCCAGGTGCGTTGGGTAAATGTCACAGCAGGGCAGCACAGGACGCCACTCATTCACACAGGATCCGGGGCCAGAGATGGAACCCCCAGGCAGTCAGGACCGACACCCCGGAGGCGCCAGGGCTCTCGCCCGTGCGTAGACTAGGCAGGGAGCAGTCCTGAGCACGCTTGTTGCAGACGGGTCAGAGGGGAGGCGGGAGGATGGCTGGACGGCGGGTGGCAGGCGGGTGGGCAGGTAAACAGCTGAGCCTTCCTATAAGCGAGAAACGCAGCCTCTCCTCCTGAGGTGTCCGCCCCTCAAGCGTCGTGTGAGCCAAAAACACAGGAAGGGCAGGTTTACGGCAGGAGGCAGTGCGGGAGGCAGCCTGTGCTGAAAACGACATTCCGGGTTCTCCAGACAGTGGGCTCCAAGCGCCAGCCCCGGCTCCCCGAAGCCACTCCACAGGCTGGCCAGAGTCGGCCTGGATCAAGGTCGAGGATTCGACGGTGCCCGTCTCACGGGCCATGCCCAGCACTGGACAAGGCCAGCTCTGGACACCGCCTGCTGCAAGCTCAGCACAGAGGGCGCCTCCCCGGTCCCCGCCGGGGGCTGCCTGGACACACCTGAGGAGGATGACCTTCTGGGGTGCCCCACCCCCGCTCTGAAGCTTCAGGACAGCAGGTCCTCAACAGGAGGCTTCCAGGGGGTCCCAAGATGGCCGCCCCCAGCTCCCAGGAGGCCTGAGCATAAAACACAGGCCATCCTCCGTGCGCCTCCCCACATCAGAAGCAAGGGCGTCTCCCCGCCTGTGCCCCTCACCCCCCATCACCTCCCACCTCTCCCCTTCAAGCATCTCCCCCCTGCCCCCCTTCTCTGAGCCCCTGCTCCCCGCACCTCTACCAGTACCTCAGTTTCCCCCACCGAGGGCGCCCTCCCACTGGTTTACACCCCTTTAATGGCACGCTTCATCAGGAGCTAACGAGGAGATAGACTGGCGGAGACGGCTCAAGCAGAAAAACTCATCTACGTGACGGAGAAGCAGCGATTCCAGCACTCTTTCCCAGTGGCCTTCACAGCGCAGCGAGCCCAGCCCTGGCCACACGGGACGAGAAGGCCGCCCTGTGGGTGCTGCTGGCAGGTGCGAAGTAGACCACAAGGCTGCAGAGGGCAGGGCACGGCAGGGAAAGTGCTCGGAGGGGCAAAGAAGGTTCTAGAACTGTAGCCAGAAGGCGATGCTCTCAGATAATGGCAGCTCAAGGGAGGGCCACTGGGGCTCTGAAGTTTTGGGGGCCAGTCTCGACATCTCAAGTTCCGCTTGCTTTCCAGGGTTCTTGGGGTTTTGTTTCACTGGTTTGCTCACAACTGGCCAACAAGAACACTTCATTAAAATTGGGGGGAAATGAGACAAGGGGCCTCCCTGGTGGCGCAGCGGGTGGAGCGCTGCACCGTGAAGCATCCGCAGCCACTGCAGCGCGAGTTCGATCCCCGGCCAGGGAGGGGCCCACAGGGCGCAGCAGACCTCTCCTGCCTCCCGCTGCTGCCCTCAGCAGTGTGTTTCAGTCCATCTGCCTGTTCTGCTCCCCACTCTGTCTCTGGTGACTCTTCTTACCTCCCACAACTCTGGCCTGTACCCCAGCTCTTGTGTGCATAGATAAATAAATCTTTTTAAAAAATGAGAACAAAGTGGGACCATTTCTGGAATGCGGTAAACTGTGCCTTAAAAAACATCTATCCGTGGGCCTCCCTGGTGGCGCAGTGGGTCAAGAACGCACTACCAAGCAAACCGCAGCACGAGTTTGATCCCTGCCGCCGGCCACGGAGGGGACCCACATGGCAGGAACCCCTGTCTCCCCGCTGCTCCCCTCAGCAGTGTGTTTCAGTCCATCTGCCTGTTCTGCTCCCCGCTCTGTCACTGGTGACTGAGTCCTCTCACCTCCCTGGACTCTGGCCTGCACCCCAGCTCTTGTATGCATAAATAAGTAAATATTTTTTTAAAAAAAAATCTATCCGTGAAGCATATTATTTTAAGCATCCACCGGCCCCAGACTTGCCTTCGTTTGCGAGCTGGTTGGAGCTGGGCTGGCAGACCCCGAATCACCGCCGTCCACGGGAGGCCGCGGCACGAGACGCAGCGCTCTAAGAGCAGCCGTCTGGGTGTGCCGCACCCCCCCCCCCACCTCAAGGACGAGCCCCGGAGAGAACAGCATGCAGTGAGAGAGCTGGGGGCCCTGATGGGGGGGGCGCCCACCCCTCCTCCCAGCCTAACCCCTTCCCAGCTCGCCTCCACGAGGCCCCGCCCCCTGGCCCAGTCTTGCTCCTCCGAGCGCTCCACCGACCCACCTGCTCCCCGCCCTCCTCCGAGCGCCCGTCTTTCTCCCGCGAGGAGACCCAGCTCCGCCATCGGCCCCTCCACGGTCCAGGCCCTGCCCGTCCCCGGCCCACTCATCCTCTGCGAAGTCTGCATCCCGCTCAGTGCGCCTCCGCCTTTCACGGCCCCGCCGTGCAGCTCCTGGCCCAAGTTCTAGGGTGCTGCTGCAGAACCCGCCACTCCCCCCCACTTCTGCAACACCTCAGCGCCCCTGCAGGGCCTCCCCCACATCCCCTCCCGTCCTCGTCCCAGTCCTGGTCACTCAGCTCCCTGGCACCCCGTCCTCATCCAGCTCCACCACCAGGCCTCAGGGCCTCCGTCTCCCCTCCACCCGCCCCAGGCTCTGACACCCTCTGCAGACGCCCACGCCACCTCCCCCTCTCACCTACATGCCCGACCCCAGGTTTCCCAGCGCCCCCTGCAGCGTCCTCTGCCCCCCCACCCCAGGTTTCCCAGCACATCCTGCAGCGTCCTCTACCCCCCCACCCCAGGTTTCCCAGCACCCTTTGCAGCGTCCTCCAG
>JAGFMF010011769.1:2553980-2564499 GCA_019455555.1 Galemys pyrenaicus
CCCCTGCAGGTTGCCCCTCCATCTCTCTCTTGCGCGCGCCCCCTCCACACCCCTACTTTGTCCATCCCCCCCAGATAATGCAGTGGTGACCCTCTACGGGTCACCCCCTCCACCACCACGTGGCCCACCGCCGTGGCCCCGCCCCTTGCACGTAGCCCCCCCCCAGCACGCAGCGCCCCCTTGCCTCCACTCGGTTCCTGCGCTGCTACCCTACCCGGGCCTCGCGCCTCGTGCCCACAGCCGGAGTGGACGCTGGTGCTGCACACAGCGCACACGGAGCCCCGGCACCGGCCGCCCGGCCTCGCTTCGCGGGTGAGGGCCACCTGGGGACCGGCCTGGGCCACCTGAGCAGAGGCTGCTCCCCTGGGGAGGAGGACGGGCGGGGTGGGGCGGGGCGGGGCGGGGCGGGGCGGGGCGGGCCCGGGAGGGCTTGGTGGAAGTGCGCGTCAGCCTGGCCTGGCTCTGCGGGTGGAGACCTGCGCGTCCAAAGCCCGCGAGGCTGGAGCCCTGCGCCTCCAGGGTTGTGCAGTGCGGAGGGCCCGTGAGGCCGTGCTGGGTCTGGGGGTGCACTTGCTGCAAGCCCGCTTAGCGGGCCGAGCTCTCGGCCTAGAAACGGGAGGAACCCAAGGCCGGCGCAGGCGCCCCCTGCGGGACCTGGGCGTGCAACGGCGGAAAGCCCTCACAGTTCAGGTCTGTTGCTTCTAGAACCTTCTGAGCTGATGCATGCTTTAGTCCAAGTCCTGTTTAGACCCAGTGCCTGTTGGGCCTGGGAGGAGTCCCCTTCGTCTCACCGTGCAAGGTCCAAAGCTTCCCTTGGGAATCTGTTGGGCCTCGCGGCCTTAGCGCCTGATCGCGGGAGCCGGCAATCTGCTTTCTCTCCGCAGGGCAGGCACGATGGTGGCCACGCAGCCCCCTGCCCCTTCCGAGCAGTTCACCAAGATCAAAGAGGTGGAGCTGATGCCGGAAGCAGAGCCTCCGGCCGAGGAAGGTGGCCTGTGCAGAGTGAAGGAGACCCCCAGCCCCGGAGCGTGGGCCGGGGAGGGCTCCCACGGCGCCCCCCAGGCCAGGACCCTGGACGGGCCGCCGGAGCTGGTGCTGACGGCCCAGGGCGTGGAGAAGCCCCTGCTGGCCCTGCAGTCGGTGCCGCTCCCCTCTGAGGAGGCCAGGCTGGAGGAGCTGGGCTGGCCGGCCCCGCAGCCCATGGCGGAGGTGCAGGTGGTGGTGCCGCAGGCCATGGGGCTGCCCTCGCTGCTGTGGCTGGACGAGGGGCTGCAGCAGGGCCTGCTTCCCTGCGTGGCCATCAGCATCCAGGAGGGGCTGTGCTCCCTGCTGCCCGTGCAGGTGGCGCAGCTGCATGTTCTGGGGGAGAGCGTGGCCGTGGCAGCCCCAGAGAGCAGGTGCCCCACGCCCCTGGCCGACAGCGCTGGGGCGATCAAGGTACGGGGAGCTGGCGACGGGCCCTTACCTGGGCGGGGTGGGGGCGGGGTGGGGGCGAGGGGCGACAAAACCATTGTCTGTAAAGCAGCTTGAAATTAAACCGTCAAAATAACTCCTGGGACATTCTGGGAGACCCCGTGTTCTGAGCGCCTAAGAGGCGCGTGCGGTTCGGGTCTGTCTTCGTGTTGCTGCGTCCCCGCAGGCGGTGAGTTCTGTGGGCCGGGTGCCAGGGTCCCGTCTGTTCCTTTTGCTGTAGCTCGGGGAGGAGGAGGCCGCGGCCTCGCAGGCTGCAGGGGCCCCGACCGCGGCGAGGTCGGAGCAGCCGTGCCTTGTGGAAGCGAGGCCGGGAGCCGTCGGAAGAGACGAGATCGTCCTGATGTTTTCGAACTTCAGCGTGGAGAAGCAGGAAGACGTGCCCGCAGCCAGCCGGCCGCCCGATGAAAGACTCAGCACGGCCAGAAACACGAAAAAGCCGAAGGGTAGGCCGCCCTCCCAGCGGGGCCTGCTTCTGGGGAGGGGCTGGTCACTGGAGGCTAAGCGGTGACTTCGGGTTACATCCAAAATGCCAGGAAGTGGGAGGCATTTTATTTCTTTTTAAAAGCATCCTCTTTTGCATGCAAGAGCTGGGTTATGGGCCAGAGATGCAGAGGATAACGGGAGTCACCAGAGGCAGAGCGGGGAGCAGAGCAGGCGGGTGGACTGAAGCACACGGCTGAGGGAGCAGCGGGAGGCAGGAGAGGTCTGCTGCGCCCTGGGGGTCCCCTCCCTGGCCGGGGATCGAACTCGCGCTGCAGTGGCTGCGGAAACCCCACTGTGGCGCTCGACCCCTTGAGCCACCAGGGAGGCCCCGACGGGTGACATTTTAAACGAGTATCCTGTATTGCAAATCACATTCAACGTGTCTTGCGTTTTGCATGTTTCTAAATCATCATCTGAATGCTCCTCCAAAGCATGGTGCAGATCCAGGGGAGGGGGAGCCCCAACTCTGATCTTCAGTGTGCAGCCTCTGGGTGGAGGTGAGGGGCTCCAGAAGGGATGTTCGGGTGAGGCCAGGAAGGAGGACTCAGAAACCGTGCAGAATGTGGTCCCCCCACAGCAGGACGAGATCTGTGGGTGCATTTCCAGAGAGAGTGCCTTCGTCCTGAGGGACACCTCCGCTGTGTCGGGAGAGCCTGTGAGAGGCTCTCCACGAGCTGGGTTCGGCCAGGGGAGGGAGGCCCGAGGCCGGGCTAGAGCCGTAGAGTCCGACTGCCAGCCCCAGCTGAGCTCACGCGGGGCCGTGTTAACGCTGGGACTAAAACTTCACGCGGAATGGAAAGTTGGTTGAGGCTGTGCGTCCGAAGGCCCTATAACGATGTGCGTGAGTCAGTGCTACTTCTGCCATTTTTTTTTTTAAACTAATACCTGAGGTTACATCTTAGCAAGCCAGAGGGATGCCTTTGACCTTTAGCAATTACTTGTTTAGCTTTTTAAAAATTATATTAGTTCTTCACTTATTTTTTTTACATTTATGCACACAAGAGCTGGGGTACAGTCAGAGTCACAGGAGGTGAGAGGAGTCATCAGAGACAGAGCGGGGAGCAGAACAGGCGGGTGGACTGAAACACACTGCTGAGGGGAGCAGCGGGAGGCAGGAGAGGTCTGCTGCGCCATGTGGGTCCCCTCCCTGGCCGGGGATCGAACCCGTGCTGCAGTGGCTGCAGCTGCTTCATAGTGTGGTGCTTAACCCCTTGCGCCACGTGGGGGGCTCCTTCCTCTTTCTTAAGGCCAAAGGGCGCCTCTGGGTACGCCGCACCTATTTGTCCCTCCCTCCCCTGGACAGGGCCCTTTCTGCCTTTCAGCTGACGCAAAGGTGCTGCTCCGAGCATCCAGGTACGGGGTCACGTGAACCCCAGCTTGCTGTTTGCTTGGCGCATGTCTGGGCTTTGTCTCCCGCGGCCCTGACCTGCAGGGCGGCCATGTCCGCGCCATCTCAGAGGGAAGGGAGCGGTTCCCCGGCCGCGGGAGGCTGACCCCAGCTCAGCGACCTCAGCCTGAGGCGTCAGGACCGTGGCCGTGCCGTCCAGGTCACACGGAGCGTTTGTCCGAGTGGTTAGATCTGCTGTGTCGTACACGCGACACTGACCCGGGAGGTCGTGGGTTCCCGCCTGGCTGCGGGGACTAGAGGTGCCGTGCTGCAGTCACGGCCGGCTGAGCAGGGCCTGGGCGTCCGGAGGGGCGCCGGCCGCCAGCTCTGCGTCCCCTTCCGCAGGAGGAAAGCGGACCTTCCGCTGCGACGTGTGTGGCTTCACCTCCTCCCGGCTGTCGAGCTTCAACCGGCACGTGAAGACCCACAGCAGCGAGAAGCCGCACGCCTGCCACCTGTGCCTGAAGGCCTTCCGCACCGTGACGCTCCTGCGTAACCACGTCAACACCCACACAGGTGCCCGCCCGCCCGCCGGCCCCGCTGCGTGGTGGTGCCGGGACCCCGCGTGATGGCTGCGCCCCAGGCCGGCCTGGCTCTCCCCAGAGCAGCTCCGGGCTGCAGGCCCTCCTGCCTGCCTAGGGACGCGTCAGCGCGGGCCCCAGCCTTGCAGCTTCTCCAGTTTCGACTGAAAACACGAGGTGCTGAGGAGGCTTTTCTCATCTCCCGCTGGGGCGTGGGGGGCTAAGGCACCTTCCGGGGACTCGGGGTCAGCCTGGGTCCGAAGGGGACGTGCTGGTCTTCCAGGGACCCGGCCCTACAAGTGCGGGGACTGTGGCATGGCCTTCGTCACCAGCGGGGAGCTCGTGCGGCACCGGCGCTACAAGCACACCCACGAGAAGCCCTTCAAGTGCACCATGTGCAAGTACGCCAGCGTGGAGGTGAGCCCGCCGCAGCGCCCAGGCCGCGGGACGCCGCGGAGCGCCACTTGCGGAACGGGCCGCCCAGAGGGCCTGTCCATGCGGAGTCCACGCCGCAAGCCCCGCGCGTCCTGTCCCCGGAGGAGGTGCAGGCCGGCTCTGGGTCTCCTGCTCCCTGTAGCGGCCTGGACCTTGGTGCGGCAGCAGGTGGAGGTGCGCAGCGTCCGCACGAGAGGGCTTGGGGTGCTCGGACTCCGGGGCTGCTGCGCGGTCCCAGCTGGCGTTCCAGGCAGCGCTTGCTCCCTGCACGTAGACTGCGCTCGCGCTCACGGGTCAGGTCTTTGCTGCCACCTTGGTGCTCACTCCAGGCCGGGGTCCGTGCCCAGCGGGAGGGCCGACTTCCCCTGGGGCCCCGAGACGTCCCAAGGCTCCCCGGGCGCGTGCCGTCACCCCCAGTCGCGGTCAGCCCGGCGGCCCGCTCAGCACCGGCTGCCTCTGCCGCCGTGTGGCCCTCCACAGCTGGCGTGCACGGGCCCCCTCTGCCGGGCTCCGCGTCCTGAGGCTGAGCCAGCGAGAAGGGACAGTCCGAAGGCGTGGAGAGGGCGGGCGCAGCTGAGGCTTGTGTGCAGACACGAGGCCTCGCAGTGGCGTCTCAGGCAGGGCGGCGCTGGCTGCGGGGCGTTTCCGAGTTCTGTCTTTGAGAACGACTCCTTGTCCGCTGAAGGTTGGGACTGTCGTGTGATGGAAAGTCCCAAGAGGGGCCACCTGGGATGGGGCCTTTTCCTGGTGTCCAGCGGCTGTCAGAGCTGACCTCACAGGCCCACTGCAGCTTTGGCCCAGCTCAGAGCCCACTGCAGCCTCAGCACGCGGCCCCCGTTTTGCAGGTTCCTGGTCATGCCACACTGGTCTCCTTTGGGGGGACCATCCAACCCCCCCCACCCGCTATCCTGTTAGACACGTGCCAGCAGGAATGTGGGGGAGCCACAGTGCAGGTGACGCCGCCCCTGGAAGCTCCCCCCACCGCCCACATTCCCCCTTCCACCCACAGCCTGTTCCAGCCTCTCCTCTTACCGACACTCATGCTGTGATTTTTTAAAAACCCTTTTTGCTTTGCTTTCTAAAGCACTTAGAAAAGACAATCCACTTTTCTTTAAAAACTGCTAAACGTTTCCATTTGGAGCTTGTTTTCCACTGTGAGCCTTGTTCTGGAATGTTCTTCAGGTTCAGGCCTGTTTGCCATGTTTTGGGGTGCAGGTGGAGAGCAGCCTTGCTAGGGCACCCACGGGTCGGGGCGGGCCTCTCGCTCTGCACCCACCCACACTGCCGCAGGTGACGAGGGCCTGCAGAGGTGACCTGGAAGAAGAAAACTTCCTGAAGGGGACGGGACCGTCGGGCAGGGCCGGTGGGGGGCGGTCAGACCTGTTTGCCTGTCCAGCGGTTACCTGGGTGGTTGTGAGTCGAATCAGAGCCTGTCTCTTGCACACTTAAGTTACTTTGTCGGAAGCCACCACAGGAAAAACTGGTGAGGAAACGGAACACGCCGCACTCCGCTTTGCAGCTTCTCACTGCGGGCGCGTGAGCCACGGGCTTGCCTGTGGGACCCGGCCTGCCCTGAACCGAGAGCGTCCAGTGCTGCCGCGTGGCCGGTGCCCGTCCACACTTGGTCTTCGTGCGTCACCGCACGTTCCGGACTCGAGTCTCTGGCCTCCAGAAGGAGATTCTCCGGCCAGCCCAGGATGTGGATGCATTTCTGTAGAAGTCTTTCCCTTTCCCCCTCCAGCACCTGCCTCTTAACGTCAGAAACCTCAGTTCTTTTTAAAAAGTCACTTCTCGGGAAGAAGCCGCTGACGGCAGCACACCCTGGGCATCTGGTGCCACTCGGGGCCCAGGTCACATCTCCAGGCCTGCGTTCCCACAGACGCTCTAAACTCGGCCACCGTGGGGCCTGTGTCCCCTCTGAAGGGAGAATAAGCTCTCCCGGGCCTCCCTGGTGGCGCAGCGGGTTGAGCGCCGCACTGTGGAGCATCCGCGGCACAGCAGCGCGAGTTCGATCCCCGGCCAGGGAGGGACCCGCATGGCGAGGCAGCGTATTTCGGTTGATCTGCCTGTTCTGCTCCCCGCTCTGTCTCTGGTGACGCCTCTCACCTCCCACACCTCTGGCCTGTGCCCCTGCTCTTGGGTGCAGAAATAAAAAATCTTTAAAAAAAAGAAAATAAGCTCTATTGGCCTTGAGCTGCTGGGGGTCCATTTCCCTCTGTGAAGTGAGGTGGAGGTCCCCAGAGGACCTCTCCATCTGCCCCCAGAGTCAAAGAAACGTCCCCAACAGAACATCGCAAGGAGGACTTCTCTGTGTTTTCCTGCTGGGGGATGCTGCGTGCCTGTCTCCCTCCCAAGCCTGTGTGTCCATGTGTCCGTGTGCCTGTGTGTCCGTGTGCCCATGTGTCCGTGTGCCTGTGTGCCCGTGTCCGTGTGTCCATGTGCCTGTGTGTCCATGTGCCTGCGTGTCCATGTATCCGTGTGTCCACATGCCCGTGTCCATGTGTCCATGTGCCCGTGTGTCCATGTGCCCGTGTGCCTGCGTGTCCCTGTGTCCATGCTCAGAGCCCCTCTCCCCGCAGGCCAGCAAGCTCAAGCGCCACATCCGCTCGCATACGGGCGAGCGCCCCTTCCAGTGCGGCGTGTGCAGCTACGCCAGCAAGGACACCTACAAGCTCAAGCGCCACATGAGGACCCACTCCGGTGAGGGCCGGGCAGGGTTGAGTCTGGGGCTCAGGGAGGGCCCTGGAGGGCGAGGCTGGGCGGGCGGCATCTCTGCCTGGACACGGCCCAGGAGTGCACTGTGCTTGCTTCGGCCCCCGCACCCGAGACCCCAGCAGTACGTGCATCTGAGATGTTGGGGTTTGGGGGCTCACTAGTTGGTCCCCAAGGCCGAGCCTGGGCTGGGGCTGCTGCTCCCAGCTTGCAGGCTGACCCGCTCTGGGCCTGCTGCTCGGTCTGGGCACCAAGGGGGGCCTGGGCGTCTGCGGAGCCGCCGTCCCCCCATGACAGGCCCGTCGGGGCCACGTCCCCACAGCCGGCTCGCCCGCTGTCAGGCTAGCTGACCTACAGGGCTCAGACGGGGGCCGGGCTGCAGAGGGGCCTGGGAGGGCAGGCTTCGGCCGCCGGGCTGGGGAGGAGGCCCTGACACCGCTCTCTGCGCAGGCGAGAAGCCCTACGAGTGCAAGGTCTGCCACGCACGCTTCACGCAGAGCGGCACCATGAAGATCCACGTCCTGCAGAAGCACAGCGAGAACGTGCCCAAGCACCAGTGCCCGCACTGCGCCACCCTCATCGCCAGGAAGAGCGACCTGCGTGAGTGCCGCCGGCTCTTCCGAGGTCCTGGGGCGCCCTCTGCTGGCGGCCGCGGACGTGGGCCTGGCCTGGAGGCGCGGGCGGCCAGGGCTCCAGAGGCGCTTCCCTGGGGCTCCTTGAGCCTGGGGTTGCAGGTGATGAGGTGGTGATGAGGTGGAGCTGAGTGGGGTGACCCGCCTGGAGCCCCGGGCCCAAGTCTGGGCGGCCTGGCTGGGGCCCTGGAGTTCGGTTCTCTCCTGTGACACAGACTTCCCGTAGTCAAGCTGTGACCCCACAGTCTTGGGGACCCGAGGGACTCACTCGGGGGCAGCAGACCGCCAGCCCAGGGCGAGGGCTCTGCGGGGACGCGGCCCTGAGGTGGAGCCCCGGGGGCTGGCGTGCGGGAGCAGCCTCTGCCGGGTGAGGCTCCAGGCCTCCCCTCGCCACCACCTTTGTCTCCGCTTCCGAAACTGCCCGGGGTGCCCGCAGCACGCCCGCGCAGACCGAGCCCCAGCTTCCCGGGACGCTCTGGGGGTGGCACCCTGTTCCGAACCGGGCCCTCGGCCCTGTCCGGGGCGTCTTGCCAGGCCTCACTCGGGGGGCCTCGGCGGGCAGGGGCTCACGGGCTGTCGTGGAGGGTGGGGAGAGGCTCGCCTGACACGGCAGAGCGGGCAGAGTCTGCCGCGTACCCCCACGCCAGGCGAACAGGCTGCGGGCGGCCCCATGCACCCCGCGGCGGTGGGTTCACGCGGGTCTGTGCTTCGGACGTGGGGACCGAAACCCCCGAGCGCCGCCATCACGAGGCGGGTCCGACTCCTGCCCTGAACCTGAGGCCCGCGGCGCACCCCGTGAAGCCCCACCACGCCCCGGGGGCCGAAGGCTCTGTCGGGTCCGCAGACGGGTGTCGTGGGCCCGCACCTGCTGCTCTCGCGTCACGGGCAGCAGTTCTCTGGGGGCAGCCCCCGACGTCGGGGCACGCCTGGGGGCTTGGGCGGTCATTGTGGGGTCAGAGGCGGCCCCTGGCGTCAGGCAGGGCCGGGCCGCTGTGCTGCAGACCCCGGCCGCCCAGGGCCCTGCCCGGAGGGGCTCGATGCCCGGGGGTGGCCGGGCAGGCGCCTCTTCCCTCGTCACGTTCTGCGGCCCCCGCAGGCGTCCACCTGCGCAACCTGCACACCTTCAGGGCCGCGGGCATGAAGTGCCGCTACTGCGCGGCCGTCTTCCACGAGCGCTACCTGCTCCTCCAGCACCAGAAGACGCACAAGGACGAGAAGCGGTTCAAGTGCGGGCACTGCAGCTACACCTGCAAGCAGGTACCTGCCTGGGCACGGGGCGGGCGGCCGCGTCACCCGGGCGTGGGGCCTCACGGTGGGCAGCGTGAGCCCGTGTGCAAAGGGCCGGTCAGAGCCACAGCATGAAGACTGCTGGCCCCGTGAGGGCCGCTGGCGTTGCCGGTCCGTGGACAGCAGCGGTGTCCAGGCAGGCCTCGTCGCCTCCCCGGCCTCCCGTCCGGCCTGGCAGCACGAGCCAGCTCCGCTCAAGAACGTGCTTGGTGACGCACGAAGGCCACCGGTCGGTCAGCCTGCCTTGAGCGCTCGTCTGGAGCAACGTGTGACGAGCTGAGGATCCGGCCCCGAGCCCGCGCTCTGCAGAAGCAGGTGGTGCCGCGGAGGGCACCGGGCCTGAGCTCCCAGCCGGATGCCACACTTGCATGAGGCACCTGCTTTCTTGAGCGGACCAGTGAGAAACCGCTCGTGGCCTGGGGCAGGGGCTTTCCTGGACGTCGCTTCCCGGGAAGCTTGTTGCCAGGGCGCGTTCTCAGCGTTCAGAAAATGAGAAGCTCAGAAGTTTGCAGACGCCAGCGTGAGCGTCGCAGCTCTGACACTTAGAGGTTTTTCTGGTGAGGTGGGAGAGAGTGCGAGGAGCACTTTGACACTGCATAATGAAACGCACCCGTAGTAAGAAACCCCCGTAACTCAGTAAACAGGTATTCTCTGATCCAGCGTTTCACGGAATCACGTTGGGCAAAGCCGTCCCGATGTTAGTGTAAGCAGGGGTCGCTGACGTGGTTTCAAGACTGCATTTTGATCGACCCTTAGAAACGATCATGTGTTCCGGTGTAATGTCGGGGAGGGAATTCCCCAGTTATTTGAAAAAGCTCCTAAAATCCTGCTCCCTTCTGCAGCCACATCTCTGGGCTGCATTTGCTCCAGATGTTTGAACCGGAACAGCGTACCTCGGCGAGTGATAGCTGCGGCAGAGCGTCCAGCTGTGTTCTTTGAACACAGTTGTGGACTTAGCAAATAAAAATACGTGACCGGAAAAATTAGAATTTCAGCTCCACGAGAGCTGCCGTTGTAGAGAGTCCACTCCCCGTTAGTACACCCGCGTCGAGGCCCATCTGTCCTGCTAAGCCCACTGTCGTGTTTTCTGTTTAGAAAATACAGGTTTTCGGGGATAGGTTAGTAGGTGGCTGTTTGCTCTTACTTTTAAGTGAATGATAAACATTTCCATGGTGTTAAATCTCTCATTTTTTATTTTAGTACAGTCGGTATGAGTCGATGTCACCCGCATAAACAAAAGCTCCCTCAGTCCTCAGTCTAAGAGAGTGAGGGGGTCGCGGGCTGAAAGCCCAAGAACTGACCACAGGTTATTTGGTGCGGACACTGGGGGGGGAACAAGGTTACGACGTTTCAGGTGTCAAAGTCGTGACCGCTTTGGATGAAGGACAGTGCATGTTTCCAGGAGGTGCGGGCACTAGAATATGCTGCAGCCCCAGCTCCAGTGTATTAAAGTTGGGAGCCTTTTCTTGAAGGTGGTTAAGATGCGGTGGGAGGGGCCTCCCTGGTGGCGCAGTGGGTTAAGCAACGCACTATGAAGCAAACCGCAGCCACTGCAGCACGAGTTCGATCCCTGCTGCCAGCCAGGGAGG
>JAGFMF010011769.1:2564576-2577682 GCA_019455555.1 Galemys pyrenaicus
CATAAATAAATAAATCTTTAAAAAAAAAAAAAAAAAAAGGCGGTGGGAGGCTCTGGGGAGGGCCAGGTCCTCAGTGTGGGGAGCAGAGAGCAGACAGGGCACCTGAGGCTGGGGGTGAGGCTGGAGCACTGCTGCAGCCCAGGGGGCCCCGGAGGGGAAGCCGAACTGGACCCCCTGCAGGGAGACCAGATGGGGCCTCCTGAGGGGTGGGCAGGGCGAGAGGAAGGGGGCTGGGGGGCTGGAGGGCTGGGGGCCGTGATGCGGATCCTCAGTGGGTTCTCACAGCGTGGCTGTGTGTTCAGCCCTGAGAGGCGCAGGAGCGGGTGCGTGTTTTTGTCCTAGTTCCCCAAATCACTGACTCACCCAGACCCCAGTTGCAATTTCTGCTTATTTCTTTGTAAAAAAGCATAACTTTCACTGCCACGTTTCCAGTCAACACTGAGATGTGTTTAGACACCCTCAGGACGTCTAAGGAGTAAAGCTCTGGGTGGGAAGGACCTTCCAGCCCCGAGGCCTGTGAAGTTACCTGACTGTTAGGCTTTTAAGCTTGCGGTTTGCCCTTTGCAAAGTCAGGTCAGCGCTAATAATTTTATTTTTATTTTCTTATGCAAGAACTGGGGTGCAGGCCAGAGGTGTGGGAGGTGAAAGGACTCACCAGAGACAGCGTGGGGAGCAGAAAAGGCAGATCCACTGAAATGCACTGCGGAGGGAGCAGCGGGAGGCAGGAGCGGTCTGGAGAGGCCGGGGGGAGCCCGCGCTGCCGTGGCTGGTGATAGCTTCCTAGTGCGGCGCTTAGCCCCTTGCGCCACCAGGGAAGCCCCGTCAGTCCCAGACACAGCACTCGGGAGGCGCGTGCGCTGCGTGCAGGACCAGCTGGGAGCGCGTGGTGAGGACGCCGTGGCCGTGGCGTGGGCGGCACTGCACTGTGGGCTCAGCCTCCTCTGTGCCGTGCAGACAGTGTGCTCGCTCCGGGTTTTATTTATCGTTGGGTAGCGTTTTGCAGAGTAAATTTGTACTGGGCTGTAAGCACCGTTTTTTTAATTTCATTCTTATTCTCTGCGCCAAACCACCCGCACACAGCCTGGATCTTGGGTTTGCGTTCACAGCGCTCTCCTCATTGAGGAGGAGGAAGGCGGCGTCTGGTAAACAGCACCCAACGCCGAGAAAGTCCCTTACACGAGCGGTCTCCCCCTCCCGCCAGGAGCGCCACATGACCATCCACCTGCGCACCCACACCGGGGAGAAGCCCTTCGCCTGCCTGGCCTGCGACAAGTGCTTCCGGCAGAAGCAGCTGCTGAACGTGCACTTCAAGAAATACCACGACGCCAGCTTCGTCCCGCCCGTGTTTGACTGCCCCACGTGCGGCAAAGGCTTCTCCCGCTGGGTAAGCTGCCTTCGGGCGCCAGACGCCCTCCTTGAGGAGACCCCGCCACCCAGGCCCGGCTGCACACAGGGCTGACACCAGATGCCGTCAGGCCTGGCTTGGGAGAACGTTCTAGAAAGGTGAATGTCGCCTCTCCTTGGCTCTGGCGTGAGCTCGCTCAAGCTCTCTGCTCACTTTGGGCAGGCCTGGAGGGCAGGGAGGCCGCTTCCAGAGTGGCCTCTGCGGTCGGGCCCCGCATCTGCAGCGCTCACCCACGCGCTCTGTGCCCTGCGCCCGCAGAACAACATGCAAAGACACGCCAGCAAGTGTCGGCCACGGCAGGAGCGGCCTGCCCCCTCAGGACGAGGACAAAGAGCGAGAAAGAGGAAGCCAGCCCCCCTGAAAGGCGCCGCAGCGGAATACGGTACCTGCCCTCGTGCGACGCCTGATGGGACCCAGTTTGGGTCACACCCCCTGGGACACCCGCCGCTCCCCGAAGGGCCTGGTCCCCAGCCCTATCTTGGCGCTGTGGCTTTGGGCAGCTCAGCTTCGTTTTCCTCGGGGTTGGCTGGTGGTAGATTGGGGGCCGGCTCTGCCCCCAGAGCTGCGGTGAGGGGCGTGGGGAGGTGGGCCTGAGCCCTCCGCTGGCACCCACACCCCACTGGGTGGGTCCTTGTGAGAGTGTGCCCGCCCTCTGCTCCCCCAAGTTCTGGTTCGTCCAATGGGGGGGCCCTGTGTCTGCCGCAGAGACCTGGCCCTGGGGGCAGGCGGGGAAGCAGGTGGTCTCTGCAGACCCCCGTGACTTCCCTGTGTGGTCCCCCGCCTCCCGACCCCTCCGTGGGGCTGCAGCCAGGTGGGCCGAGGGCCTGTGGGTGAGGTCAGGGGCAGAGCATCCCCAGCAGGGACTGGATGCAGGCTCAGGGGTCGGGGGTCGGGGCTGGGCTGGTGTCTGGAAGTGCCTTTTCTATAGTTTTCTGGGGGTTGGGGGCCGGGACCCAGACGTGCTGGGAGCGCCGCCCACCTCTGTGCTGAGGCTCTGGCGCCTCTGTCCCCCTCCTGCACACCGCGCTGAGCTCCCCTCCCCCCAGAGGCCGACTTCCCCTCCTAGGCCTTCCCGCAGCCTGGAAAGTCCCCAAGTGTTTAGAGAGAAAAACACCCCTGCGGAGCCCTCACCCAGGTTGCTCCTTCCCTGGCGCGTCCTCCCGGGCCCTCCCTGCTGGCCTGGCCTCCCGCCCAGCACACCGCCCTGTCCCCACCCCGGTGCCTCCTGACCTGGCCCGCTGCTCCACAGCTGCCCTGGCACGCTCCGGCTGCCCTCGGTGCCCACAGCACCCGCCCACAGACCCGTCGGTCTCCTCCCCCGCAGCCAGCCTCTTTCCGTAGGTCGGGCGAGCCCACCCACGGCCACGCCCATGCCCACACCTTGCCCACACCTTGCCCGCACCCATGCCAGCTCCACCCTGCCCCCGTGGTCAGGCCAGCGCTCCCGTGTGGGGAGGCGCCGACCGTTCGTCCTGAAGGAGGGCCGCACTCCCCGAGATGGCCTGGCCAGGGGATAGCAGCGGGCTGGGCTGCAGGGACGAGCGCACTCCGCAGCAAGGGGGGGAGGGGGAGAGGGGGAGGGGGGAGGTTTGGGGAGCACGGCAAGGGCGCACAAGCAGCCTCTCGGGCTCCCCTCCCCCGCTGACTGCCCCGGAACAGGTATCTAGGGGTGTCTCTAGTTGCGGGGTCCCCCCTCCCAGGACGCTGCCGCAGGACGCCGGGGCAGCCCCTGCAGGGCGCGTCCAGCCTCGGTGCAGAGCGGAGAAGGCCGGCGGAGCAGTGAGCGAGACGGGCTCCGGGCGGAGACCTTGTCCCTGGAGCTCTCGCTGCTGCTGGCTGGGGTCCCCACCCGGCCGAGGGGGCGCGTCTCAGTCCCTGGCACGAGGGGAGAGGCTGACCGTGCCCTTCCCCAGGGGCCGCGGCTACACCGGCCTCGGCCGAGGTGGAGGACCCGTACCCCGCTCAGACAGTGCCCGTCTACTTCGGGGCGCCCTCAGCCGGAGACAAGGGAGAGGACGTGACCTGTGAGCTGCTGTTCCGCCTGATGGATAAGTGACCGGCGGCACGGCGCCAGGCCACCGCGGCCCTGAGGCCGGTCAGCCGCTCTGGCCCCCACTTTGAAGCAGTGAAGTTGGCGACCACTGACGGTCATCGTTGGAGAGCGCCTCGAACGGTTCCCCTGTCTTGCTGGGTATTTCGTAAAACGCTGCAGGTGTCGTGCTGCAGGGCCACCCTCAGACCTCTGCCCACGCCCCGGCGCCGGCCAGCGAGCCGCAGTGACCGAGCTGGCCAGCGGTCTGGGGCGGCAGTCCCCCGCCAGCAGCGTGCATGGCCCTGCCTGGGCAGCGCTCAGGGCCGCCAGACGTTCGTATTTCCCGTGTTAGGGTTTGACGCGTAATTAATTTCACGTCCTTTCCCGTTCAGATGAATTTTCCCTCGCATTCAAGCTACTGTCGTGTTTTTAATTAGCTCGGGGTTCGGCAGAGGTCTTAGGGTTATGAAAACACCTTACTGGAAAAGTAGGAACTCGCTTAGGCTGCAAACAGGGATAACCAGTGTGCCTCAGTGCGGGAGCCGGCCTCACTTCTAGGGCCCGTGCTCTTGGGTGGATTTGAGCCCCCACCCCACCCACCACGCTCCCCCATTGCTGCTGAGTGTAGCGGTCCCCCACCCTTTAAATTTGCTGAACGTTCTTTGTGTTTTCTAAATAATTGACGGTGAAAAAGAGTTCTGATAACGAGAACCTGTCGTGGACAAGTGCTCCCCTCTGCCTGGGGAGGTGGCCCCCACCTTCAAGCTTGTGAAACACCGTCTGGTCCTTAAAATCCACCGTCTCCCTCTTTACTGCGAGTCCCAGTTTCCTTTTCTGAACTCAGCAGCTGCTTTTGCTGTGAACTTTCCCTTGTACGTTAAAACCACCGGAGTCTTTAATTGAAGTCTCTCCTCAGTTTTATTGGGGTGCCGCTGATCAGTCTAGCGATAAGGCCTGGCGCGAGCTTCGGGGCGACTTGTTCGTGGTTCCGTGGTGAAGGAATTCCCCTAGTCCCGTTGGGTGAAGCGACTCTGAAGATGCCGATCCATTGTTTAGAAGACTTCAAAGCCCCGGAGGAAGTGAGCCCACGGGTTAAATTCCCACCGTCTGATTCCAGCGATTAAGTGGCTGCGCTGCGCGAGAGGCGACCCACCTTCTGTCTGGCAGCCCTGCTCTGACTGCCTGGGTTTCGTCGTAGTTCCTTACGTGTTGTCGAAAGGTGTTTTTGGTGACTCAATAAAATGAAATGATTCGAAGTCGTCCGCTCCGTCGTGGGGAAGCGCGGCCTCTGCAGGTGTCCCCTCTGCCCGGACCCTCGTCCTGCTCTGCGTGTGACGTGGGATGGCGCCGGAAGCTCGAGGCAGCTCCTTCCACAGCCAAGCCACAGCCGCCCTGGGGGCCCGCAGGCCGAGCGTGCGCCCAGACAAGGTCCCGAACACCCACGTCCGCGGGGACGCCGCCCGGTGCCTGTCCCTGGGTGGGCCGGCAGCACCTGCGGGGCCCCTCGCCGAGCACGACCCTCAGCCCCTCAGAGGGAAGGTTCCACGCAGCGCCGTGTCGGGACCTAGAGCACATCCCCAGGAGACAGATGCCGCGTGACCCTGCTCAGAGGGGCCCCTGGGGTCAGACCGTGACTGGGGCTCCCCAGGGCTGAGGGGTAGGGACAAGGAGCCAGGCTTCAGTGGGTGCCGGGAGAAGTCTCACAAGGCGTGACCCTTCCGGAGCCGGGTTCCCTACACACCGCCGCGCCGAGCCTCCGAAGGGCCGGTGAAGACGGTTGGTTTGCAGCAATTTTACCGCTTTTAAACCTCGTGTTTTTTTTTAAGATTGATTTATGCACACAAGAGCTGGGGTGCAGGCCAGAGGTGCAGGGCTGCGTGAGAGGAGTCACAGAGACAGAGTGGGGAGCAGAACAGGCAGATCAGTCGATCTGCCGAGGGGAGCAGCGGGGAGGCAGGAGAGGTCTGCTGTGCCCTGTGAATCCCCTCCCTGGTCGGGGAGCGAACTCGTGCTGCTGTGGCTGCGGATGCTTCATAATGCTGTGAGGTCACCCCTTGTGCCACCAGGGAGGCCCCCAACATTTTTTAATTTGAAAAGATAACGGAAGAAAAAGGTTTGAAAATGCAAACCACATAACACTCATAAACCATCTCTCATACCCGGTTTGCAGAGCTGTGCACGAGTGAACTCCAGAGAAAACTCGTTGCAGGATGAAATTCGTGCCACCCACTCTGATTCCCTCATTGCGGGGACGCCCACTGAGCACCCCATAAAGGAGAGACTTGCCAGGGTCGGCGCGAGGGCAGCATTCCCCGCAAGAGGGCGCCCCTTCCCTCTCCAGTGCTTGCACAGGACGCCCTGGGCCACTGGAGGCTGCAGTCAGAACAGGACGGAAAAGTCTTGGCAACTTGTGGTGTTCAGTTCGCTGCTGACGCCCGAGGTTGCTAAGTAAGGAGGGCGTCTTCAGGATGCCAGCTGAGGGCGCTCCCCTGGAAATGCTTCAGCTTAAAATAGCCGTCAGACCCAGCAGGAAATAATTCACTCGCTTCCCTGTCGGGCTGGTGTTAAATAACAGCATCGCTTGACCACAGCTCGCTCTGCAGAGGGCGCCTCGCGGCCAGCGAGGCGGCGGGGACGCTGCTGTCCTGTGGCTGTGGGGCTGCCGGAGCCGCTGCCAGCAAGCGGGCGCCCGTCTCCCGCCCGGCCCGGACTCACTTCCCTCAACTTTGATCACGAGCGTGAAACGCACGAGCTCGTTTTCCTGAGCAGCTGCAGACAGCCCGTCAAGTGTGGGATGGGACGCGGCCTTTTGAGGGACAGCTGCAGGACAGTGACTCCCCGAGCCCCTGCGGCCGCGTGGGGCCAGACCGAAGGCTGCGGGTGGCTCTGGGGACAGCTTCCTCGCAGGCCGCTGAGTCGGCAGCCTGTGCCTGTCACTGCCGGGGCCGTGCTGGGTGCAGCGACAGGCGGGGGACAGGCTTGTCCTGACCGGCCCGGGCTGAATTGTCCCACCAATAAAGTGACACCAGACGGCACAGGCCGGGTGGGAGGGACCCCTGGGTCTCGCCTCCACACCGAGCGTGAAGCCGAGGTTAGCCTCTCCCGAGGAAGACTCAGCTCAGGGCTCCTGCGGCAGTGAGCACGGACTCGCTGGGGGCCAAGCCCACCACACATCAAACCCTAAGAACTGGGGGCTCCCTGGTGGCGCAGTGGGTTAAGCAACGCACTATGAAGCAAACCGCAGCCACTGCAGCACGAGTTCGATCCCTGCTGCCGGCCAGGGAGGGGACCCACATGGNNNNGCAGACCTCTCCTGCTGTGCCCGCTGCTGCCCTCAGCAGTGTACTTCTGTTGATCTGCCTGTTCTGCTCCCCGCTCTCTGTGGTGAATCCTCTCACCCCCCGCACCTCTGGCCTGCACCCCAGCTCTTGTGTGCATAAATAAATGTAAAAAAAAAAGGCTTTAAAAATTAAGAAAAACAACCCTAAGAACCGCTTTTGCCCTAAAACTAAGGGTGGCATGCTTGCAGCACTACCGTTCTCTGGGAACACTGACGAAAGGGTTCCCAAGGGACTCGGGGTTCTCGATGGGGTGAGAACAGCCCTGGGGTCCGTGAGATCGTCTGTATAAACAGAAAAGGATTTTATTCCCGGGCGCAGCTTTGCCCCTGGCCTGGGCTCACGTGCCTCTGTTGGCGGCTGCGGGCCACGTCCGGAGTTCAGCGCGTTTCCAAGCGGGAGCAGGTTGGGGGCAGAGCGACCCCTCCGGGACGTGCCGTCGGGGCGTGGCCAGCTCACCGTCCCTGCGTGTGGCCGGTGGCTGCGCCCCGCCTGCCCTCAGCAGCGCGATGGGCGAACACCCACCGCCAGCCACCTGGGCGCCCGTCGCCCTGGCTGTGCGCGGCTGCCAGGTGAGGCAGCTGCAGAGGTGCATGTCTGCGGTGCAACCTGACCGGGCAGCGCGAGGTAAGAAGTGGCGTCTCAGACAGACTGTCTCCTCGCTCCGGACCCACCTGGGCTCCCGCGGGGGCGGCGCTTGGCCGCGTCTGTCTCAGCGGCTCACTGAACGATCGGTGTGGGAGGGTGAGGCCAGCACGGGCGACGCAGCCACACACAGCCCGTGAAGGGAGAGTGGAGACTAAGACAAACACAGCTGCCGCCAGGAGAGCGCGTGCCCACCTGCAGTGGCGGCTGGCCAGGTGTGCCGGGCCCCAGCCTCCCCGCCCCGCACGACTGGCCTGCTTGTCAGGGAGCCCTCACGGCACTTGGGACCGGCGGGAGTGAGCGCCTCCCTCCAAGCGGCCCGGCCGCAGACCTCCCTGTTGTATCTGTGGCCTAACTTTAGAACCCGAGCCCCAAGATGACACGCTCCAAGATGTGTGAACCCCTGTTTCCTTTAAGATTTTATTTATGCACACAAGAGCTGGGGTGCAAACCAGAAGCGGGGGTGGGAGGGTCCACCAGAGTCCGAGTGGGGAGCAGAACAGGCAGATCAACTGAAGCACACTGCTGAGGGGAGCAGCGGGAGGCAGGAGAGGTCTGCTGCACCATGTGGGTCCCTCCCTGGCCGGGGATCGAATTCGCACTGCTGTGCCGTGGATGCTTCACGGTGCGGCGCTCAACTCCTGCGCCATCAGGGAGGCCCAGACCCATCTTTTATGTAACATGTTGAGATCCCTCCGAGGCACCCAAGCTAAAGGCCAAAGGACAGTGGCCGGGGGCAGTGTCCAGGCAGCAGGGAAGGGACTGAGCAGCACTGGCCTAAGCAGGGGCTCTCCCCCAGGGTCCACAGGCCACAGCCGGCGCTGGGGCTTCCTGCTCCAGAGTGCCCGGTGTCCGGCTCTCTGCCCCACTCCCACTCGCCCCAAGGTCTCCCGCTGTGGGCCCCTCCTGGCCTGGCTCTGCGTCCCCTCCCCCACAGCCGCCTCCTCCCCCAGCTCCTGCCTCCTCAGTGGGCAGAGGGACCCTGCAAGCCCATGGTGGTTCACGGCCTTCTCTAGGCACTGGACTGTCCAGGGAACCTGTGAAAAGCAGGCCCTGGACTTCCCGCTGTGGCGTGGCCCCTGAGAACCTTGGGGTGGCCCCTGAGAACCTGCATCCCTCGGAGCAGTGGCTGCAAACAGCTGGGCCACTGTGCCAGCCTACTCATTCCTGCTTCCATGGATAAACCGAAGCTTCCAGTAGCCAGGCCCCGGGCATTTTATTCTGGGCAGTTGTACCCAAAAGAGCCACTCGACCCTTCCCGTGGCCATCACCAGCTTCTGTCACCGTGGGCCTGGCAGAGGCAGCGACCCCATGACCCCGAGACCGTGCATCTCGCCCACGCACGGGAGCCTCACGCTCAGCTGACCCGCCAGGGGCCGCTGGAGGCGAGGGAGGGCTGGGACGCAGGCCTGCCCTCTGCACCAGCTGCTGCTCCGGGCTGGCATGCACGCGGCCCGGGGGCACCCACAGGTGCTTGTCTGGGCCGAGAGTGGGCTACCCCACGCCCCGGGATCTCACATCCTGGGTTGCACAGACCCGCTGCGGAGTGACAGCTGCGCCAGCACATCTGCTGTCTCCCCGGAGGCGGCCCTGGCCGCAGGCAGGTGCGTATTTGGCTTCACAAGCGCCGAGCCGCTCCTGGCCCGTCTGTGGCCCCGGCGGGGGAGGCGCTGGCCACCTCCTCATGTCGGGCCCGGGGCTGGTTGGTGTGTCTGGGCCATCTGGGAGGCGCCTGCATGGGGTTAGCCCGCTGTGGTTGAAATTTGCATTTTGGTGAGAACTAGTGACTTGGAAAACCGTGAGCTTGTTTGCCGCCTGCTGTCTCCCCGCACGAAGTGCGGCCAGGTCTTTTCTCCATTTTTAAAACTGGCTTGGGAGATATTTATAAATCCAGACGCCAGCTCACGCAGGCGTCCACCATCTTGTCGTTTCGTTCTTTGAGTGTTTTTCAAAGCGCAGACTTGGGATGTTTTTGAGGAAGTCCGATTTGCCCTTTTTTGGAGGGGTTGCGCTCGACGTTCTGCAGAAGACGCCTCTGCGTGACTCAAGGTCACAGAGCTTTCCCCGGGAGTCCTGCTGGTCGGACGGTCTTGGGTTGTGCGCTTAAGTCCACGATTCCTCCTGTGTCCACCTGTGTGCGTGAGTCGGCGTGGGCTGAGGCCTGTTTCCGCGTGTGCGAGCGCCCTCTGGCCCTCGAACGGCCTCGGCCGTGCTGTTGCAAGCGAACGACCACGCGGGGACCCTGCCGGACTCACCTCTGCTCCGTGCTCAGCACCATCTTGTTCCCTGTGGCTTCAGAGTGCGCCTCAGCGGGGACACCGGGACGGGGTTCCCGGGGCAAGGGGAGGGGCCGGGTCTGCTGCCCACCCGAGGAAGGGTGGGGCCGAGCGGGAAGAGGAGAAGCTGGAGAGGAGACTGAGAAAGGAAGGAGGAGGCTGGGGAGCGGGAGGCTGGGGAGCGGGAGGCTGGGGAGCGGGAGGCTGGAGACGGCCCTTGGAGCAGGGAGACGTGAAGAAGCTGCTCCGGCATCTTGGTCCTTGACGCCGACGTGGTGAGACCCGTGGGGAGGTTAAGAGTGGCAGCTTTTAGCTTCATTTTGCTCCTTCTATCTCAGGCTGGCCTGGCCCCTTCTCAGCTTTCCTAGGGTGACTTACACTTGGGGCAGGCTTTGGGGTCTCAGCGGCCTGCTTTGGGCCAACCCTGTTTGGCTGGGCCTTTAGCCTCAAGGGGGTGGGTGGCTTTGGGTGCTGGGTTTGGAAACCGTGTTCTTCCCCTTTTCTGAATTGCTCACCAATTGTACTAAAGTTCCTTCCCACGAAGGGCTTAGGCACTAGAGTGTGCTTCACCTTAATGTGGCGGCTGGCAGGCCCTATTTAGGGTGGGCAGGTTTGGGGGTTCTGGGTGCCCCTCTCCCTGCCCTGCAACAAAATGGCACTAAGGCCACGACACCAACGTTGCTCTTTTCCAGACTGGTTTGATTATCTTCTATCTTTTCTCTTTGCTCATCAATTTTCAAATACTTGTTGATTTGTGCAAAACCTGTTGCTGGGCTTAGGAGGCGGTACGCTGTAGATTGGGACGAATCTACCATTTACCAGCATTGAGTCTTCCAGTCCGTGACGTGGTCTTTCCTCCCATTCTCCAGTTCTTCTTGGATTTCTTTCTTCATCATTTGTGTTTTCAGCCCTCAGCTCTTACACAGATGCTGCATTTACACGGAGCATCGCGTGGGCTTTTGGGGTGCTACTGACACTTGCACTGTTGTTTAAATTCCAGTTCCCTGTTGCTCTTTGCTGGGACAGAGTTGCTTTGCTACCCACCTTTACCCGCGACCTTGCCAGACGCCCGCGTCGTCGGTTCTGGGGCCTGGTGGCGACTCCTTGTCTGCGCGGACAGTCAGCCGTGCGCAGTGGCGGCTGAGCCATCTCCAGCCCGTCCAGTCCTAGGCGCTCACCACGCTGCACGTGCGGAGCTCGGGGTCACGGTGGCCTGGAGCCCTGACAGGGCCTCCCCGCCTCGCTCCCCAGCTAGGGGATCGAGTCTCTTGCCTTTAAGCAAAAGGCAAGTCTCTAACTTTAAGCAAAGGTAACTGCAGTTTTTGTCGCTGCCCTACACTGGGTTTTCTTTTTTTTTTTTACCTGTTTGCTGAGAATTCATCATAAACTGATGTCCAAATCTGTCAGATACTTTTCTACCTCAAGATGCTCCATCACGTGCTTTTTCTGTCGTCTGTGGCTACGATGAATATGCTGATGCTTCTTCCATAGCTGGACCAGCCTTGTGGTCCAAGATAAATCTCACTGGCCTTTTCCTGTATTGCTGCATTTGGTTTATTCTACAGTTTTATATTATATAAATTTATATTGTAATTAATACATATTAATTTTATGTATTACATATTTAATTTATGTTATAGAAATGTATATTATATGAAATATTTATATTAGTTTAATTTATATTATATGATATATAATTAATGTATGATGGATAATCTATAATATATTAAATATTTAATCTGTATAATATACAGTATTAACATTTTTTTAGAAAAGATTTATTTATTTATGCACACAAGAGTTGGGGTGCAGGCCAGAGTCACAGGAGGTGAGAGGATTCACCAGAGACAGAGTGGGGAGCAGAACAGGCAGATGGACTGAAACTGCAGCGGGGAGGCAGGAGAGGTCTGCTGCGCCATCTGGGTCCCCTCCCTGGCTGGGGATCGAACTCGTGCTGCAGTGCCGGGATGCTTCACAGTGTGACACCTTGGCCCTGCGCCCCCAGGGAGGCCCCTAGTCTCTTTTCTCAAGGTGGCAGAGCATTGCAGACCCTGCCTGTCTTCTCACCCTCCTTTCAGAGGCCGTGGGCGGGCCCTCTGTGCACCGCTAGCCCATCCTCCCCGGGGTTCCGGGTCGTTGTGGAGAGGCAGGTGCATGTCAAGCAGCATCCCAGTGGATGGGATGGCCGGTGTGAGTGACAGAAGCCTCCGCCGACGGTGGTGGGAGGTCCTTGACAAGCCCGGGCCAGCAGCCAGACCTGCCCAGGGGAGCCGCGCTGGCCAGGGGAGCCGCGCTCGCCGGCCGATGGGTCAGCCCGGCCACGCCCGTGCCGGCTGCGGGGTAGCAGGGTCGCAGGAACATCTGGGGGACCGCCACCCCGGGGAGACGGAGCAAGGGCTCTGTGCTCAGACTGAGCAAGGCCCGCCCCACGCAGCTCAGACGCCCTTGCTTGAGGGAAGCCCACCTGGCATTCAGCTGAGGCTTTGCCATTGCGAATTTTTAAATTTGGGGCGTTGAGGCCTTCCAAATCGAGAATAGTGCAGTCGAGCATTAGACGGGAAGCTCTGGCCGGAGCGGACGCGGCCCTCAAGCCCCCGAGCCCCGCCCACCACAGCCTCAGCCTCTGCCTGGCCGCTCCTGGCCCCGGGGCCCAGCCAGACACGCGGCGCGGGCTGGGTGCCCTCCCGCAGGAGCCGCCGCCGACCGCGACTCTGCCCGCTCTCTCCCATGTCGGACGCCCGCTCGGCTTTGGCTGGAATGGCGGCCGGGCCCTCATGGTCTCTGCTGCCAGGGGCACGGGCTGCCGAGACCTCTGAGATTTCTAAATTTGGTCAGAGTGTACACAGCGGTGCAGGGCGCCTGTGTGCTAAAAATACCGGCCAGGCCTGGGTGAGGCTGCAGGCTGACAGCGGCAAGTGGGGTCCTGGGCAGAGCCCCTGGGCCTCCTGCAGAGCCCCTCTGCACCGGCGGGCCATCCACCCTCCCTGCCCCTCTGCTCATGTCCCCCCTTCAGGGCCAGCCCAGGACCTGGACCATGTCTGGGTGCCACCAGCACTGATATTTATTTATTTCAACTCACTCTTGAATATCAGTGACTTCCGGGCCTCCCCAGTCACCTGGGGGTCACAACTCAGGCCACTATCACAGCCTGAGTTTGATCCCCGGCAGGGTGGAACCCACAGGGCGCAGCAGACCTCTCGTGCCTCCCGCTGTTCCCCGCAGCAATGGATTTCAGGCGATCCGCCTGTTCTGCTCCCCACTGTCTCTTGTGCACTTGAATAAATAAATATATTTTTTTAAAAATCAGATAATTCTATTTTTTTTTAAAGATTTATTTATTTATGCATACAAGCACTGGGGTACAGGCCAGAGGTGTAGGGGGGTGAGAGGATTCACCACAGAGAGCGGGG